>JAOTAZ010000001.1:14727856-14743746 GCA_025629785.1 Erythroxylum oxycarpum | reverse complement strand
TTCAAGTAAAGGTCAGAAGTCGGGATCAGTCTGTGTCTGCATTATATGTCTTTGTTTTTGTAATAAAGTGTTTGTTTCTATTTGTGAAATTGACCTCAGTGACATTTGACAAATGTGTGTATTACATTTGGTCGTGATTGATTGAGTGGTTAGCACGCCACCCTCGCGGGGCAAGGACTCGGATATCACGGTAGATGTCCGGTTCGGGTCTTGTGGGAGTGGGGTGTTACATTGAGTCTCTAGACCTATGACACTCTAGACTTGGGCATGTGAATGTGAGGTCAATTAAAAGGATGCAAAGCTTAAATTTGTTACCTAGCCATATCACTAATGAAATGAAAAAATGTCAAATTTGTGTTAAGACTAAACATTCTAAGAAACCTTTTTAAGTCAGTGATTGAGAGAGAATCACAATTGTTGGACTTGGTGCATACAAAATTAGGTGATTTTAAAAATTATGTGAGTAAAGGAGGAATGAGATATTATATTACTTTTGTGTATGATTGCTCTTGATTTACTAATGTTTACTTATTAAAAAAATAAAAGTGATGCAGAGGAAGTGTTTATGAAATACAAAGTTGAGGTTGAAAACTAATTGAAAAGAAAAATTAAGAGATTAAGGTTTGATCAAGGTGGTGAGTATAGTACTGATTTTTTTTGCTGATTATTATGGAAAAGTTGGGATTATTCATGAGCTTTTAACCCCTTATACACCTGAACAAAATGGAATAGCCAAGAGGAAAAGCCAAACACTTAAGGATATGATGAATGTAATGTTGATATCCTCGGGTTTACCCAACTTTATGTGGGGGGGAAGCTATTCTTTTAGCTGTTATGTTCTAATAAACTAGATCAAATTCCTTATGAAATTTGGAAACGTTATCCACCTATCTTGTATTTTTTGAAAGTGTCAGGTTATCTTTTTAAGGTTGCTTTACCTGAACATAAGAGGAATAAAATTAGGCCTAAATTATAGATTCAATTTTTGTGGGATAAGCCTCTAATAGTGTTGCCTATAGATTTATCGTTAAGGAAGAGGAATCTAACACTTATGAATTAATTATGGAGTCAAGAGAGGCAGTATTCTTTGACGATATATTTCCTATATTAGTGAGTGTGCAAGTTCCTAGAGAAGCAAAAGAGCTAGAGCACCCACCAGTTTTGGTTCTGACTTCATTACTTCCTTTGTGGTGAAAAAACCTAAGGAAATAGATGACGATTTTGTGTCAACTTATATTATTAAGAAATATCCCAAAACTTATGAGGAAGCAATGAGATCTACGGATGCTAAACTTTGGAAGGAAGTCATAGTGAGTTAGAGTCAATCATGTATAATAAAACTTAGGCTTTAACTGATCTACTTCAAGGGTGTAAGCCTTTGAAGTCTAAGTGGATTTTTTAAAAAAAATTGAGACCTGAAGGAACCATTGAGAGATTCAAGGCAAGACTTGTGACTAAAGGCTTTAAACAAAAGGAATGATTGGACTTTTTTTTATACTTACTCTCATGTTACTAAAATTGCATCTATAAGGATGTTGATTGCTACTGCCTCAGTGTTTAAGCTTTATGTGCACTGATTGGATGTTAAGACAATTTTCTTGAATGGTGATCTTGATGAGGAAATTTATATGATCCAACCCGAAGGGTTTAGAGTGCATGGTCAGGAGCAAAAGGTCTGTAAGTTGGTTAAGTCTTTGTATAGACTTAAACAAGCTCCTAAAAAGTAGTATAATAAATTTGAAAGTGAGATTTTCAAACATAGTTTTATCTCTTGTTCTTGTCTTTATATGAAATATGATGTCAATGGTTGTGTGATCATAATTCCTTATGTGGATGATATGTTTTATTTTGGTACTAGCTTATTTGTCATTGATACTACCAAGAGTTTGCTAAGGTCTTCCTTTAATATGAAAGATCTTAGACCTGTGGACTTTATTTTGGGAGTCCAAGTTAATAGAATTGACTCTGGTTTTTGTTAAATGAAACTCATTGTGTTGAGAAAATTTTAAAGAAGTTTACTAGGATGTTGAACCAGTTAAGACTCTTTATGATGTCAGTGTTGCCTTAAAGAAAAATCTTGGTAACATTGTAAACCAAGCTGAGTATGCTAAAATTCTTGGTAGTGTGATATTTTTGATGAACTATTCTCATCCTGGTATTACATACTGTGTGAGTAGACTTAGTAGGTATACTCATAATCCTAGTTAAGAGCATTGGAATGCATTGATTCATTTGTTGAGATATTTGAAAGATACGACGTATTATGAATTATCTTTTAGTGGTCATCCTCTTGTTTTGGAGGGGTATTCTAATGCTAACTTAGTTACGTAGAGTGATGATATACACTTTACCAATGGTTATTTTTTTACCTAGGCAGAAGCTGTAGTGTCTTGGAAATCATCCAAGCAAACATGTATTGCGAGATCAAGAATGGACTATGAGTTTATGGCTTTGGAGCTGGCAAGATAAGAAGCTAAGTGCCTAAGGAATCTTTTAGCAGGTATCTCACTTCGAGAAAAACCTATTCCTTATGTGTTCCTTTATTGTGATTCACAAGCTGCCATTTATGTTGCTAAGAATAAGGTATATAATGGTAAAAGTAGACATATCAAATTGAGACATAAAATTGTTTGTACTTTAATTAGACATGGTGCAATCTCTTTAGACTATGTCAAGTTAGAGAAAAACTTAGTGGATTCATTTACAAAAACTTTAAGTAAGAAAACTAGTTTCAGAGCATGCTAAAAGGATGAGGTTGAGCCCAATTGTGTAGTAACCTCGTAAAACACACTTGTATTGGGAAACAAAGTTCAATGGGTCAAACGAAGTTATGTGGTGACTACTTGTATTGTTTGTGGAATAATATTGATACACATTCAATTGTTAAATTACATCCCTTAACATGATTTTACTACGTTTGATGAGGTTGGATGATTTAATCCTTAATAAGTTCCAAAGGCCAAGTTTGGATTGGTGAGCAGTATACACTTGATGGACTCACCTATGTTATTGTTGGGGGTTAGCCACCCTCCTATGAGAGCATTTGGGCTATCTCTTTAGAGCGATCATGAGATCAAGGCACTTTGAGGTTGTTTACTTCTTTAACATGTTTTGTCTCCGATTTTCCTGGACACCAGGTTTAAGATTTAGTTTACCTGGTTGTTCGCTATCTCTAATAAATTGTTACAATTTGTTTATCAAGTTTTGGCCTAAATTGGGGATTGTTGGTGTTATTCCAAAACTTTAAACATATCTCTTTCTTACTTTGGTTTGTGTCCCACATTGAAAGAGTAAGACACTTTCACCTAGTTTATATAATAGATTGTTTTGTGAGACTTTGAATCAAGTCTCTTGAGGAGGGTATGAATATCACACACACGTGCGTTCATGCATCGCCTAGCCTAGCTAGGCTGCGGCATGACGCATCATGCGTGTGACTATAATTTTTTGGGGTCTCATCTGCTTTAAGTCATATGTTTTCTGCTATTAATTCATACATTTTTTGGGGCCCTTCATAATGACCATAACATTTATATATTTATTCTTATTACCCAAATGTTCCTTTTACTTTAATAAACAATAAAAGAATGCCTCTCTGCTCTCTATAAATGTCACACATTTGCTTTGTTATTGGTTGCTATCCCCGCTTTCGTGCTTTTCCATTTTCACCATACAATGCACGCATTTTTTTCCCTGCAGACAAACACTTTTGCTCATAAATTTTTTTATTTTTTCTATTCTGCATTTTCTGTTATGTTTTTGTTAATTCTCGGAGATAGATCCTACTTTGTCCTTTGGAGTGCATTAAAGTTGGTGGAGGAGGTGTTAATCCTAGTGTCAGATCCCGTTATGTTGATGCACCATAGGGGAGGAATTTTCGACTTAGAGTAATGACTTTCACGATGCCTTGCACTTTCAGATAAACTATTCCTATTTTATTTGTTGCTATTTTATTATTTCGCTTATAAAATCTTATTATCATAATTTTACTTGCAAAATTATATTTATTATGTGGACCTCATCTTATACGTTAGTTAATTAAATAAACATGAATAAGCTAATCAATGTTTGCTCCTTTGGTTTTCTCCTTTGTGGAACTTTGTAGGCTAGAGTTTTCTGGGACATTACTAGTTGTGTATATAACTTTTTTATCTTTGTATAAAGTTTTTTTTTTTCTGATTTACAAAAAAAATATTTTTATTTAATTATATTTAAAAATTATAACAAACCAATTGATTATATGATATAAACCAATAAGAACATGCAAGCGAAAAAATTAAGATGAATCTTGCACATTGTAGGAATCAAATCTACGTAGACTTTTTCTGAGACAGAGAAATCACTTATGTTTGTGAATCCTCAAAATATCCGGAGAAACGCCCCTTTCTGTTTTCTTTATCTAACTTATGTTGTTCCTTGCTTTTCAATTATCTTGCCACGTATCCAACCTTGGCAGTCAAGAAGAGTCGGTGAATCCTGGGTGTACATTGACAATAACACATATCATCAAACACTCAATAATATTCTTCCTTAATTCCTATATATTAGTCCGTCTTGGATCGGTTCAGAGGGACGCTAGCCCAATTATGTAATTATAATATTTGTATATAACAATAAATAGTTTAAACAACATTAACCTACTGTAAAAACTATTAAAATAACATTTTCTAATTTAGAGGAAGACTTGATAACGTGTCTGAGGATAAGAAAATGACATCGAAGAAAAATTTCTCTTGAATTCTTCTGCCTTTCTTGGGAAACCCTATGAACCTCGAGACTTTGACGTCCCAACAAAAGAATAGAATCTAACCGTCCTGTCAGTCTGTCACTACTGCAGAAGATTGAAAACTTTGCATCTCCAAGTCAACGCATGTAAGTATTCCACTTGATAGCAGTCACGTTATCAGCCGTTGATCTGCAAGTTCACGGCTGAGATTTGTCTTGTTTCCTTTTTTCAACTTCGAAATTACACATCAGGCAGCAGTACTATTCACTTTGCAATAATGTCATCGTCCTGACACGTAAAAAATGTAACATTAAATACGTACAAACAGATCCTAGCCGTTGGTTTGTGCGACAATCATTACTGTTGTCATTAAAATCCAACGCCTTTCAGCTTTTTACTGGGCTTTGAATTATGCGATAGAAAAGGAAATAAGAATCCAACTTCAACATCTAAAGGAGCTTAAATTTTGGTTACACAACATAACTAGATTGTTTGTTGTCGGAAGAATTGAACATTTTCTTCCATAAAATTGTTGTAGACAATGTCTAGATAGATTTCAGGTTCAAACGGAAGGAATTTGCGAATACTATATCTACAACTGAACTAACAGAGTGTTAGATGTAATTGCTTGCACATGCAAAATGGTTTATACGAGAGTTCTGATAGGATAAAATGTACAACTTTTTTCTGACATAAACGACTTAGATCACCATGTTCCTACCAATCTAATCTGTAACTAAGGTTAAAGAACCATATTCATATGCATGGACACATTTTTTTATTGCCACTATAATCTGCTTGCAGACTTTCTCACTGGCTAGATAAAAAAGGCTTAAAGGAGCTGAAAAATCACAATTAGTGCTCAAATAAGCGCATACACAGAACAAGAAAGACTAGCCACAGTCCACAATTGGACTTGAACTGTCACCTGCTAGCTAGTTATCACCCAGCTAATGCTAAGTTCTAACGGTAAATTAGATAACAACAACTTTTGAGAATAAGAACCTTAGCTACGTCACATAGGATACAAACCAACTTCAGCCTTGCCTTGTCGTCTTCCTGTTCAAGAAAAGAAACTGGAATCGTCATCTTGACGAATCTCTTTGTCTCTAGGAGACCGCAAAGGGAATAGAGGCAATAACTCTGGAGGGTCAGATCCTCTAGGCGTGTTTCGAGGACTTGGATGCAAATAGAACCCCTTTTCAGCAATGGCTCTCTCTTCCTCTTCTTCACACGGTGACGTCGGACTTGCACGCCCAGCAAAGGAGTCCAACGTTGACACAGGTGACACCAAGAACCCACGTTGTCTGAGATGGAAAAGGCCACCATGCTCAAAAGTACTGTTCTTTATTGTAGAATTGATGATGCTGTTATTATAGAGGTTGATTTGGAGGTTCTTAGCGTTTGGTCTACGCTCTTGGAGCTTGAATGCGGGTCGTTTGGGGCCTGGAGAGTTGATGGGTCGGGTTTGGTGGGTGAGAGGCAGTTTTGGTGCTGATGGTTCGTCTGGTGCTCCGGTGAGCTTTTGGACTATGGTTCGGAACGTTGACGGGTCGGCTTGAACAAAAGTGGTGTTGGAAGAGTTTGATGGGTCGGATCCAAAGGTGGGTTGGTTTTGGTTCATGGTGCCTGTGTTAGAGGTGGAGGCCATGAGATCGAGGCATGAAATATTCAGAAATTCTATACTTTTCTGGTATGGGGTTGGTGGAAGAGGGAGAGGATGGATGGGATTTTAAAGGGTTTACGTAACAGCTTTTGCTTTTTGAGTTTTGGCGATGGTCTTGTGAATTTATGAGGAAATTTGTGTGGAGTCCTCCATGTCAACAAATGATATAGAAAGTGAGAGAAAGAGTTGCACATATTTTCTTGAATATATAATGTGGGGAGGGGGACATCATGTCCTCTAGTCTAGAAGAGGGTTGGTTTTTCTTTGTGTACATGAATGAGTTTATGCTCTATTTGTAGTCTTTTGATTCTAATTCCCTCCCCAAGTTAAAGTGTTCTATTATTTATGTTTTATGCGCACGTTTTACTTAATGCTCATAAAGTTTATTAAAACAACTCTTCTAATATATTCATTCATCAGTATGCTACTTTAAGAGGTCACAGAAAGAAACCAAGCTAACTTTCAAGTGATGCAACTGACAAGTTATTTCCTGTTGGGGCATAATTTTAATATTAACTGCTTACAATTAGAAAAATACCAAAATAACGAAATCATTCTAACACAAATATTGATATTCTTCAAACAGACAAGGTTAAGAGATAACTAGAGTTATGAAGTACTCCTTTCAAAGTCCATAAATGATACCAGAAATCATTACCAATTTCATGGAAAGAATGGTGTAGACGCAAGAGTAACAGTAGTACTTACAATACGAGAAATTAGAGATGGGGAGTGTGTATGTATGTATAATATATGTATTTGAAATTTGAAAGGAAAGTGTGTGATATTCATAAATGAGCTGTGTGACAATGAATGATGAGTCATGCGTGATCAGCGGGCTGTGTTGGCATTGAAACAAGAGACGAGGGGGTGAGACTTTGCAGACTTATTAGAGCAGCGGAAAGCAGAGACTCTTTCTGGACTGGTCCGACCCTTATCAGCCCTTCCCTTCTGTGACTTAATAATAATTTCTTTTGCTTTTGTCTTTTGTTCTGCCTTCTGTGCATCTACGCGGCGTATATATGTTTTGTTTGTTATGGTGGCATACTTCTTACTCTTTTCATCACTCCTTTCCTTTTTCCCAATGTTTGCGTGTGGAATTGCACTTTGACATTTCTTTCTTGTCTTTTTCGGGTTCTTATGCTTTGGCCTCACCTTCACACTCAATTCTTGGTGGTTTCGTTCCAGTACTTTTCTTCTTTTATTCGGCCTAACTTTTAAACATATAGGAATTTCTTAGAGATTTTGCTAAGTTTTTTCCTAGCCTTCTTCTTCTTCAGCTGCTTCTTATTACTACTACTGCTATTATTAATACTTATTTCATATTTTATTTATTAGATATTTATTTATTTATTTTATTTTTTCATGTGAATTTTTTCACTAGTTATATATAAGACTGCATATTACTAGACCTTTCCAAATTTCACATATCAATGAAATTTTTATTGGGCTGTTGTTGTAATTTTCCTCCCTTCACATAATTGCTTTGTTGCAATGATTTGCTTATTGGAGCATTTGGACATTTGTATACGCTTATGTCTTTGTTCATTCTTGTTGTGCTTCTATTATTTTATTTGTCTTTATCTTTTGCTTTCAATTATATCATAAATGAATTCATCTTCTATTTTCAGTCAATTCATGAGTTAATGATAAGCTAAAATATTAAGTGACATTTTTCTATATTTGGACCCAATGATAATAGAAATTTGCTTCAAATAAGTGCACGGTGTAACTTTAGCTAGTATCGTCAAGTATAGATCAATCTCATGAAGACTATGAATATTAGTAATTACCCTTCCCCTATTATCTAACCTAAGGATTAATTTTGGATTTTTAATGAAAAGAAACTAAAACTAAGGTAAGTAAAATAAAAATAGGAAACGGAATTGAACTGAGAATTTAGGAAGCACTAGGAAATTATCGATATCAAATAATTAATACCTAGATTTCGAATCCCCCTAGCCCTTAACCGATTGATTATTTGTAATGCAATTATGTTGTTGATTAGTTGGACCGTGAAGATTCCTAAGGTGTGCTAGTAGTACACCTTGAGTTTACTAACAATTAATCTTAAAGTCTCTAACTAAATTACTCAGATAAAAAATTTATAGGATTGCATTACCATTTTATGAATCCCTCTATTAGGTTTGACTATAATTTGGAAGATTTATATCATATTATCTCTAGGGTTGCAATCAACTCTTTCCAATTGTCGTGAATCTATGCACACTAGAATTTCTCAATCTCTACGTATTATGGTATAATATTTTGGATTACTAGAATATAAATATAAATAGATAATTGAATCACAACAACCAATCAATCAATTGCATTAACAAAATAATCAACACGAGTTAAAGTATCCAAATAGGGTTCCTCTGACCTAGATACTAATGAAACAATTAGTTACACATTACCGAATACAAAATCAGATACACATATATAGAAACTTGAATTGAAAACCATGAAATCATAATTCTAAATCTTCTTGATTGTTCTCTATTGAGTATTCTGATGATGTAGATGTCTAATCTTATATCTTCTAGCTCAAACGCCTCTTAACCTTTGAGAACGATGCCAACCACTTCCTTTTTTGATTTGCCTTCGAAACGTCACTTTTATATGAAAATCTAGGTTTTTGAGTTATGCACGGTCATTTGCACAACTATGCAAAGGAACGTGCATAATTGGAAATCGTCGGATATTGCAAAAGTGCACGGGTGTGCAAAAGTAGATTGTTGATTTTCTGTTTTATGTTGTGTTTTCCTTTGAATTCTTCTCCTTGAAGTCCATAAAGGCAACCATTACCTGTAAACACACTTGCAACATATTAAAGTACCAAATATACGATAAAAGTATAAAATATCGAGCAAAATACATTCAATATAGGTGATATAGTCAAATATCTATCTATCACCACTTTATTTAATTAAAAGTGTTTATCACAATTATATATATAAACAAAAAATAAGATATATGTAATAAGGATATAAGTTGTATAAAAGAAACAAAGAAACAAATAACCAACAAATTTTTTTTAATGAGCTCTGGTTAATTAAGTGTGTTGACATCCTTAAGAGAAAAAAAAACAGCAACAAATTTTTTTAACAATCTTCAATTAATTAAGTGCATCTACATTTTCATGAGAAACAAACAATCAATAAAATACTTTTAATGAGCTTTGATTACTTAGGTGCATCTACATCTTCAAAAGTCCAAAGTAATTGATTGTCTATTAGTAATTAAAAAACAACTTAAAGGTTACATATATGTTCCATATATAAACTAAGTTTGTACAAGTATAATTAATCAAACTCTAACTGATATAATTCTACTTAAATAGTTCATTCCTAAATTCAACCTAACATAACTATGATTTAATAGGTCTTAGAATCTTTTTAGAGTTTAAATTAATCAAAATTGTATTTTCTGATAAATTTGTTAGTTGTAAATAGACTGCACACTAGTTCATGGATCTTATTGTTTCTCTTTATATATGGACATAGGCTTAGCCATATTTGTGTCCCTAAATTGTGAATTTATATGAGTTATACTAAATATTCTCTAATTTGGTGAATATATTCTTCATAGACTAGGTTATTATTATGTCAATACCTTGAGACATTAACCAAGTCCTATGTTTGAAGTTCTCTTTGTTAACTATTTTAGTCAATATGTCAATTGCATTATCTGAAATATGAACCTTTTCCAATAAGTTGTAACTAGATGCAATCAATTTTTTGATTTTATGAAACTTCTCATTATTCACTGTAACATTAATCCATTTATCTTTCTCTTGACTTTCTTCAATCTCTTAAAAGGTGGTTGATTTCTCATCATTGATAGTAAGAGCATATGTGACGAAGTCTTCCCAATTATATCTCCTTTACGTCCTGATGATTTGTGTAGCTCTATCTATTACTATAAACATCTTATGCTTGCTTCCTAATATTGTTTTATTTCTAGAACTAAAATTTTCAACCGTTTAGGCATCTGTTTCGGACTATTTTGATTTCACTTATATCACCTTTGAACTAGTACTGCTTACTACTGACTTTGGTATGTCCTTTTCAAATTTATCTCAACATATAACACTCTTTAATCACTACATCTTTAAAGGTTCCCTAGTCATTTTATAACATTTATGAAACTTACAAAAGAACTTTTAGCATTTGTCAGCCATCAATAAGTTCTCCTTATGAAGTTCCATTATATCTCGCTTATCTAGATGATCCAATTACATTTGTCATACCATAGTACAATCTTCCTTTAATTCATTTAACGTAACTTCTCCATCTACATATGTGCTCTCTATTAAGTCTATAGATATTTTCTACTAAACTTGAGACTTGCATGACAATTATCACACTATTTACCACCTTAATATTGTTCCCATCAGTTCTATTTTCAAAATCATTTTCTTGTAAGGTTATCAAAAAGATTAAGTTATTCCTTAAATCTAGTACATGTTAGACATTATTCAACATCCCAATAATACCATCAAACATCTGAATCAATTTTTTTTTTGTTTTGATGATTTTTTTAAGCTTTATCATCCCTCAACTGAACAAGCTCAAAGTTGGTTGATGTGTATTGCTAGATGTTAAGTGATAACCATGTATACAATATCTACGAATTCTAAAGATGATTAGTTAAAATGTAAAGCATTTCTTTATTGCTACAATCTGAATCTCCACTCTACACTACATTAACAACCTTAATGAATAATTAATTTTCCTTTTATCCATATGCTCCTTCTTGTTTGGATAATCCTTCCTTAACATGTCTGGTTCGCTTTCACTTGTAGTGCAAAAATGTCCTTTTACCCTTGAATTTAGATTTATAACTCCAATTAGAAGAGCTATCTTTTCCTTACTTACCTCCATAATCTTGATTTTTCTTATATATAACTCTTCACCTTAAGAGCTTTCCTTAATATTAGGTCTCTGTAAGCCGATAACGTAGTAATGGTATCCTCTACACCAATTATTTCCTTTAGGTATAATAATAGGCCCAGCTAGGACAAGCCTAGCTTGACACCTATTACACAAGGTTTAGGCTCAAGTCGAGCTCATTTAAGCCGCTATTAAAATATAATCATTTTAATACAATTGACTGAAGTAACGTCATTTTGATCTATAGGTTCTTAGTTGAGGGGTTCAGGCTGATTAGGTCTTTTAGGCTAACTCCAAGCCTAAGCCTATCAACCCAGTTTTGTCCTATTGACCTTAAGGTGGACTAGGATAAAATTGCTATTCCTAGTTTTCTCATCTAAATTGAGTAAGGTCACCGTATGTTTATAAGAAAGAGGTAATAAACAAAGCAAAATCATTGATTTATCCTTATCTGCCATAGTCATCTTGAGTCTTAGTAGGTTATTGACAATTTGGTTAAACATATTGACATATTATTTTAAATATATTTCCTCTAGCATCTTTAGCTTGTATAGTTTCTACTTTAGCTAGAGCTTGTTTGTAAGAGACTCAACATACAGTGACTCTTTAGCTTGTTTTATATCTTTCCAGGGGATACAACATCTATGATGTAGTATATAACATCATATACTAGAAATAATCAAATGGTTTCAGCTACTTGTGCTCATAACTTGTCTAATTGATTTCGTCCATATCTTTTGAGTTATTCTCTTATAAACCATTTAGTAAGCCTTATTATGCTAATAAATCCTTCATTCTCTGTCGTCCCATTATGAAATTCTCCAATTCTATTAAATCTCCTATTTTAAACTCCGCAATTAAACTCAGTGTTGGCTTAACTACAATCTAATACCACTTATTAAGAAATAAGGTGTATGCAATAAGGATATAAGTTATAAAAGAGAAACAAATAAATAAGAAGATTTTTTTATCATGTTCAGTCAATTAGATATCCCTACATTCTTGAGAACTAATAATGATCGATTGTCTATTGATTAATAAAAAAATCACAAAAAAATTATAAATTTACTTTATATATAGGCCAAGTTTATACAAGTATAGTTAATTATAAACTTTAATTGGGATAGAATTGTTATTCCTAATTTCCTCATCCAATTTGAGCATGGTTAATGCATATTCATAAGAAAGAGGTAAAAAAATAAAGCAAAAGCATTGCTTTATCCTTGTCCATAATAGTGACCTCGAGTCTTAGTAAGTCACTGACTAATTGGTTGAACATATTGATATATTGTTCAAATTTATTTCCTCCTACATCTTTGACTTGTATAGGCTTTGCTTTAGATATAACATAAATTGGCTCTCTATCTTTTTCATATCTCCACAAAGGATTCAACATCTACTATGTAGTATGAAACATCATCTACTAGATATAATCAAATGGCTTTAGTTGCTTTTGCCTACAACTTACCCCAATTATGTTCATCCATTTCTTAGGACTTATTCTCCTATAACTCGTTCTGTAAGCCTTATTATGCTAATAAATCCTTCATTCTCCATCGTCACAGTCTGAAGTTACCTAATTTCATTAAACTTCCTTATTTTAAACTCTGCAACCAAAATCATTGTTGCCTTAACTATGATATAATACCATTTATTACGAAATAATGTGTATGCAATAAGGATATAAGTTATAAAAGGGAAGCAAAAAAATAAAAAGACTTTTTATCATGTTCAGTCAATTAGATATGCCTACATTCTCGAGAACTAATAATGATTGATTATGTATTGATTAATTAAAAACTCACTTGAAAATTATAAATTTCCTTTATATATAGGCTAGGTTTACATAGGTACAATTAAATATAAACTCTAATTGGGATAAAATTGTTATTCCTAGTTTCCTCATCCAATTTAAACTCTAATTGGGATAAAATTGTTATTCCTAGTTTCCTCTTCCAATTTGAGTATGGTCAATGCATATTCATAAGAAAGAGGAAAACATAAAACAAAATCATTACTTTATCCTTGTTCGCAATAGTTACCTCGAGACTTAGCAACTCATTGACTATTTGCATGTCACATATTGTTTTAAATATATTTCCTCCTACATCTTTGACTTGTATAGTCTCTACTTTTGACACAATTTATTTGCAAAAGGCTTAACATGTATTGTCTTTCTAGCTAATTTTCATATCTCTACAAGGGATGCAACATCTACAGTGTAGTACAAAACTTCATCTATTAGATATAACCAAATGGTTTTATTGGCTTATGCCTGCAACTTATCCCATTTGTGTACATCCATTTCTTCTGAATTATTCTCCTGCAACCAACTCAGTGAGCCTTATTGTGCTAATAAATCCTTCATTCTCCATCGTCACAGTTTGAAATTCCCTAATTTCATTGAACTTCCCCATTTTGAACTCTACATCCAAAATCATTATTGACTTGACAACGAAATAGTACCACTTATTAAGAAATAATATGTATGCAATAAGGATATGTGTATAAAAACGAAACAAACAAACAAGAAGATTTTTATCATGTTTATTTAATTAGATATGCCTACATTCTCAAGAACCAACAACAATTGATTAATTAAATACTCAATTGAAAATTATAATTTTTTTTGTATAGACTAGTTTACATAATTATAGTTAATTATAAACTCTAATTGTTATAGTTCTATTTATATAAGATTGTTTAAATAAAACGACTCAATTAAACCCAATATAATCATGATTCTAATAAGTCTTAGAATCCTCCTAAATTTTAAAGTCCACCAAATACACATTTCCAAATAAGATTGTTTATTACAGATATACTTATGTCCCAAGTCATAGATCTCACTATGTTTTCTTGTATATGAACATAGGTTCAATGATGCCTGTGTCTCCAAGCTATGGATCCTTCTACTTCTCTACTTCTTTTGCGCATTTAGACATGATATATAATATGATTGTGTGTCATATTGTATCTTTCACATAAACATCTTCGCTATACCAAAATGATTGTCTTTAACTCGTGTTTTTACCTATGATTTTGTAAACTACATATGTCTTGATCCACACTTTTGTCCGGGGTAGTATTCAACTGAAAACATCTAATAAAACAATAATGTTTTTCTTAAACACTCCAAAACTACACGTTTATATATGAATCATAAATGACATAATGCACTACAAGAAAAATAGGTTTTAGTGATGGAGATTACCGACGAAAAGAGTCGTTGGAGAAGCGACTGTAGGTAAATTTTAGCGACGGATATAAGGAATCCGTCACAAATTTAGCGACGAAATTTTATATATCCGTCGGTAACTTTAGCGACAGAATATTTTAAATCTGTCGGTAACTTTAGCGATGAAATTTTGTATTTCTATCGGTAAATTTACTGACAGATTTACAATATTCTGTTGCCGAAAAAATCACAATATTCTGTTGGTGAATTTATAGACAGTAAATTATAGGTCTATCACTAAATTTACCGATGGATATACAAATTTTGTTGCTAAATTTACCGACGGAAAACATTATCTATCGTTGAATTTTCACTTACGGAGTGATATATTCCATCGGTAAGTTACCGATAGAATGACCGACATAATATATCACTTCGTTGCTAATTAGCGACGAAATATTGTAGTTCCATTGAGAAATTTAACTATGATAAATTTCAACGACCATTTCTCACTTCCTCCCCTAGTTTTCTGTTGATAATCTTATGATTTTTTTGTACATTTAATTTCTGTAAATAATATAAAATTGGTTAATAAATATAAAGTAAACATTATCCTGAATAGTAAAATAATAAAAAATTATAATGTATAAGAATAAGTATCTTAAAAATAACTGTAAAGTAAGAATTTATACAAAAACTTAAGAGTAGCAAAACATCAAATACATTCACTTATCCATTTAAGCTATGCAGGTGGTGAAGGTGGATGTTTTGATTGTTGCGATGAGGTCTTGTCCCTCCCCTTCAACTCTTTCACCTCATTATAGAGCTGAGTTATGCATTCTATCAACCTCTCTATTGTGCTCTCAAGCTGAAGGACTCTCATTTGATTGGAACCACGTACTAGATTCAACTGTAGTGAATATGAATGATTGTGAATAACATGTGTTTGCAAATGAACCTAAGCTAAAAATCCTTCCACCGCGGTCCTTACCACCCACTGCATCAAGATATGCCTGACTCTCATCAACAGTTTTAGAGTTCTGAAACTGTTATTCAATGCTTTCTTATATTTGGTCCTATCATTATAATTGTTTATGTTAATAAGTGATCAATTTTAAGAATTAATATTAAAGTATAAATTATACATACATGAAGTTGTCTGCATCGGGTGTTGACAAAGTTCTCACCATCATACTTCTTAGTGAGATTATACAAAAAGAGCTAGCGTGGTGTAGGCTTCTTGCTCATATAATTTTTCCTGCATCAAAATAAATTGTTATGAGTGAATTACATTTTACAAAAATTTCGGCAAAATTTTCTCTATTTTTATGATATTTACCCCCTGTTAGATAAAAAAATTAGCTCAACAACACAATTATTAAATGGCACCAAACATTTATAACATTATTATTCTCTATAATACAC
>JAOTAZ010000001.1:14681870-14692080 GCA_025629785.1 Erythroxylum oxycarpum | reverse complement strand
GTACGATAAAAGGATTGAATTATATAAAAAAAAACATATATGGAAAGGTTAGTCAAAACCACTTTGACATTCATAAATATTTGGGAGGTTATGATATATGGCTAAATGTTAATCTTGATCTATGATTATAAATAGTTTAATTTGGGAATTAAAAATACATTAAAAGAAGTTTTAATTTATCTAATTCTAATTATGAATTACAATTGTAATGTATAATTTATAATTATTGTCAACATTTTGGGAACCTAGCAGGTCACAAATAAAGAATGGGTTGTAGAGTGCAAAGTTATTTTAATCAAGTTGGATTTGATTGTAAAGTTTGAGAAATTTTATAATTAAATATGAGATAGTTAATAAATAAGGATCAATATAAGATATTGAAACTTATTTAGGTATAATTGGTACTTAATTAGAATTATTTATAATTATAATTAAATTTTAATTGACATTAGAATTAGAATTTAAATTTACTAAAACATTCAAAACTTATTATAAATAGGCTTAAGCTCTAATGGGGCTAACACTTCTTGCTTAACCTTCTTTGTAAGAGTTACAAGGTTCTCTCAACCTATTCTACAAATACCTTTAGAGGTCAGACACGAGGTGCGGCTACGATGGTTAAGATGGATTAGTTTCAGAAACAGTTTATGGGATATGACAAGAAAAAGATCATGCCTAAAAATAAGCTATGAATTAAGATTCATGCATTATTATGATTTATGTGTTAATCATATAAAATTAAAGTGGTCTTGGTTTTTGGGAAATAAAGTATAAAAAAAGTTTCTTAATTATTCCATTGCGGTTAGGATCTAAACTCTTCCTAATTTCCCAACATTATCATCCATCATACATTTAAAATTTGAATAAGTGTTGATTTTTAGCTTATAAAACCCCATTGTAATATATTCCATTATATAACATAATATATGAACTCTAGATTTTAGTTTCAACATTGTATTGTGATCAATAAATCAAAATCATCCGTAGTTACATTTATAAATTATTAAAATAGGACAAGTAGCATGCTAACTTTCCTGCATATCTAGAAAATGCATTAGAGTTAATGTAAATATTTGTGTTTGTACCAAGCCAAAAATGTTCACACTCTTTTTGTAAATTCAATTTTCGGTGTGGTTCTTGGGCTTCTAGAGGATGTCGTTGATGTTGTTGCTAGAGTTGGGGACAAAGATATTGATCCAATGTATTTGGTGATCGGAATCATCTTCTCTCTAGTTCAATGGTACTTTGTCTGGTGTGTCAAGTGTTAGTTCATACATTTTAAATCAAATTATGATGAGATTATAATTACCATATTCATATTGCATGTATGTGTTATCTCTAAATTGTTTTTAGTTATTGTCATATTAATCTTAATAGATCATTAAAAACTAGCACATGTTTTGTTTTTCCTTTTGAAAGAATTAGCCAATCTCATTGACTAAAGTCTGAAGATACTTAAACAAGTGTATTGGTGCTTGTTAGAAAACAAGTTCACGAAACTAACCTCATATGAGAATTTTATTTGGGACATTACTTGTATTCTATGGAAATTTTCATTGTGATTTTTATACAAGTGATTATTTGACTTGAGATCTCTAAAGTTATCTTTTATAGGGATTATAATAGTTTGTTAATACTTATGAACTATTATAGTCAAGGATAGCTCAGTTGGTAATCATTAGATATAGCATAAACTATATAGAGGTAGTTGAGTAATTAATACAAGATTTGTGAATACTTTATTGTTCTCGATTAGTATTAATTCAGAAATTTCTTGGCTAAGATATGAAGACAATTTGAACATATTTCTAAAATTTCATTAAATGAATCAATTACCAATAGTGGAGAATTAACATGATTGGACTCAAAATATAGTATACATTAATTTAATGCTCTATTTCTAATTAGAATATTACATAATGAAAAGATTAAATTATACCAAAAAATCATGCATAGAAAGATTAGTCAAACTCACTTTGACATTCCTTAATATGTGTTGCTAAACGCTAATCTTGATCTATGGATATAAATTGTTTGATTAAAGAATTAAAGATAAATTAAAGGAGTTTAATTTATCAAAGCCTAAATATGATTTAGGTTTATGATTTATATCTGTTGGCAACATATTTAGAAATCTAATGAGTCAAAAAAAAGAATGTGTTGAAGTGAAAAAATATATTTTAATCAAATTGGACTTAATTATAAAGTTTGAGAAATTTTATGATTAAATATGAGATATTTAATAAATAAGGATCAATATGAGATAATGAATTCTATTTAAACATAATTGGTATTTAATTAGAATTATTTATAATTCTAATTAAAGTTTAATTTAAATTAGAATCTAATTTCAATTAAATTACTAAAATATCTAATTTCAATTAAATTACTAAAATATCTTAAACTTATTATAAATAGGATTAAGCTCTAAGGGAGTTAGCACTCCTTGCTTAATTATATCTGTAATAGTTACAATGTTCTCTTAATATAATAAGGTCTGTGGACACCTTTAGAGGTTGAACATTTGTAAGGCTAAAGTGGCTGAGATGAGCCAATTTCAAAAACAATTCAAGGACAATAATAAGAAAAGGATCAAGCTTTGGAATAAGATACAAATTAGAATTATGCTTTATTATATTTGATACGCTAATCATTTTATAGAATTTAAGATATCTTGACTTTTAGAAATTTATATGAACAAAATTTTGTGATTATTTCGTTGCACACAGGATCAAATCCTACCTCTATTTCTTAATAGTGATTATATTTATATTTATTGAGACATATTTAGCCACATTCTTTTTCATACTGTCCCACCAATATGTGTCTTTAATATTACGGTACATCTTGGAAGAATTTGAATGTATTTAAACCTTAAAGTGAGTAGGTGAAAAAGAACCATACCTATGAAAAGGAGCCAACAAATATTTTGGATTCTCAAGCGTGCCATTTATAGTCATAGCAATTCCCTATGGTTATGGCGGTGTGGAGAAATGGTAATACCTAGGAGATCACTTGGGAGATAAAGTGAGAGATGTAATAGTTAAATCCATACTTGTTATATAAATAGAGCATTGATGTAAAAATTCAAGGAAGAGATTACAATACCTCCCTTATATATATGTGTGTGTACATGTATACATATGTATATTTATATATATATACACGCACACACACACATGTATATATATATGTCTTCCACCCTTATATTTTCTATTTTTCATTTTCACTTCCTTGAAGGTTACTATTTATGAAATTATCCTTTTACAAGGTTCATATCTATCTATTGATACTTAATTCGTACCAACTATTGAATATGTTCTATAATGACATGAATGATGATGTGTTAAGTTAGGATAGATACCCTTATCTTTATACTTATGGATATGATATGAAATATATCTATATATTTATACATATATATTTATATGTATAAGTACCTCAATTATATACATGTGCATATGTAATTTGTGTAGTCGTTATCGTGATGCCTTTGTGATATCTAAGTATATGAATATAGGTTTAGGTACCTATGGCATACTAAATGCATTTATAATGGTCCTCACATCATTGAGTGCTTGTTTTATAAAATTGCTTGATTGATGTTTAGATTGTGTATTGATGTGTTTAATTGTGATTACAGAGGAGAAAAAAATCTATAAGACATGTCACTTGATGGGTATGCATCAGGACCATATGCTCATTGGTTTGATTATAAGAGATGATTGTGATATCATATTGCGATATGATACAGACCAATCCTTGTTGATATATGGCTCCTATTTAAATCTTTGTTTGATATGTATATTATTAATGTGATTACAACTTTGGACGTATTGAGTAAGGGTTAATATGTTGGTGATTTTTGGCTTCCTATAACCCCTTTAGACTAGTAGAGCTTTGCGACTATATTAGAATAGGTGTATGGCTAGGCCTTTGGTGATGCTTAGCTTACCGTAGTCATTTAAGGTGTAGTATTATAAGGATTTACTCTTGCTGACTAGGGTCCTACAGATATTCTTTCTCCGTAATTTATTGTACATTGCAAATGATTTGTCATGCATCATATATGCGTGTTTATACTAGCATAAAGTGTATATTGTGTGAGCCTGTGATTGAGTATTGTAGGGTGATATAGACTTCCTCAGTGAGGCCTCACTTCCCTAACTATATTTTTTAGGTCAATTATCACCAATTTCGCAGCAGTGATTCTGAGGAGTGACAATTGTAACATATCTACCTCTACATATGCTTTTCATTTATTTTCACTTATACTTATACTCTAGCATCCACGATAATGTGATTTAGTATATTGAAAATTTTTATTCTAATGCATGCTAACATTATTGTACTTTACTATGTTTGTACTTACACATGCATATGTTATTATTTATTTATTTGAGGTTTTGTGCTTATTTATGTCATAGTAGTCAGGCTTAGGTGTAATATGAGGGCTTCAATTTTTTGGTTTCATGTGCTAGCATGTTCTTATTTGGGTTATGACGTAATCTATAAAACTTAGCTGTAAGCATTATTTCCTCTCAGATAAAGTTGGAATATGAAGTTTCAATTTCATTTTCTTATGATCCTAGGACTTAAATGACTTAAAATAATTGTTTTACTTGTAGGTTATTGTTGATAATGACAGGGATAATGATGGTGATATTACTAGTTTAGGGTTTGATATTTTTTGATATTTTTGGCTCTTATATTTAATCATCTTGTGCTGCTCTTATTGTTGCTTCCATCTCCTCCTCGAAATCAAAGAGGAGCTTACCCCCATGGTGTACCCTCCACTTGTTTGTCCCACTAGTATCATTGTTTGCTAGTTTACAACCCTTTTGCCATTAAATTCTTTGAAATCAATGTTGCTAAGGAAATTAAACCATCATTGAAGAAGTAACTTACAATCTCCATTATTCAGATGACTAGGGGAATTGCAATTATGACATGTTGGCTTGCCATTAGCTTTCGTGATCTATGATTTTGACACTCAAAAGGTTGTAAAGAACTGGTAAGTGGTAAATGATTCCTTTTTGTAGTCTTAGGGAAGGATAAAGAACTCTTTTTGTTGATAAACTTCTCAATAACAAACATATGTTTTATACTATTTATGAAGTGTCAGAATCTGAAATGTTCTACTGCTAAGTAAACAAACTTGTTTATAGAGAGCCATAATGGTCAATTAAATAACATCGTTTCTTAGGTGGTTACTAGGATGAAAAATTTATGATGATATTATTACAATGCTTTTCTTTGCAAACAATTGTTCTTGTTTGTGTTTATTAGTCTTCAGGCTGGGCCTATCATTGGATTTGTCACAAAATATTATGCCAACAATGTATACTTGAGGAGTGACGATAACATTTGAATATATGCCTGCTTAAGTTCTAATTGTCCCTTCTTTTTGCTTACAGTCCTATACAAGATGTTGTTGACTCTTACAATACTGGAGTTGCAACTAATATTATCTTTGGCCTTGTGTTAGGCTATAAGTATGTCACCATTCAATTTTAATTATTATAGTTAGTATATTTATTAGCTTTATCTTTTCAACTATGTATGCATTATTGTGGTCATTGTCAGATGTTAAACACAATTGCTACAAGATTGACAATTGATGCTTATGGTGCCATCAGTGACAATGTTATGGGCATTATAACGATGGCCGCTATGAGCCACCTCATTCATGAGTGAATTAATTCTTTTGATGCTAATCGTAATACTAATGCTGCTACTGGAAAGGTATCAAGGCTTACTCTATCACAATATTTGTTATTGAGGAGAAATATTAAATTAGAATCCTTTCTTATGTTGTACAAGTTGTAAACATGTTTTCACTCCTTCAAATTTTAAGGGATTTGAGCATATTTTGCATACTATCAATCATTTTGAATTGTTTGACACCATTAATTTGAGAGAACATTTTGCATATTGTTACTATTGGTTGTTACTGAAGTACTTGCTGTGTTGATAACCTTTATGTGTGTGTGTGTGTGTGTGAGAGAGAGAGAGAGAGAGTGTTTCCTTTAGCACCATTTTTCCATAATATTTCTTTAGTCATGACATGCTTATTCTTTTCATATCCGCAAATTTTTACAGGGATTTTCCATTTATTTTGCTACTCTAGTATGTTTGGCTTTGTTTGGTGCCTTTGTTAGTAACATTACTACATTTGATGTCTTGGCACCAAAGTCTTCATTGGGTTAATAATTGGTGTCATGCTTCTTTAGTTTTGCTCCATCATAACCATGAAAATTGTTAGAGGTGAGGCTCTAAAGATACTTGAGGAGGTTTGTAGGTAGTTTAACACTATTACTATTGTAATAAAGGTTAATGTCAGGCCTGACTATACCACTTGTGATAAATTATCCACCGATGCATCCATAAAGGAGACGATTCCTCTAGGTGCTTTAATCATGCTCACACCCTTTATAGTTATGACCTTTAATGTTGAGACTTTTTTTGATGTTTTGGATAGATATTTTGTCTCTAATGTTGAGGTAATTACACAAAACAATTTTATGTTGTAATAATTTATAATTGAAGGAGTTTCAAATTGTGTTTAGTGATTATTGTTATTATTTGGATTATGATTTTAAGAGAGAGCAATTTCGCTTCTAACCAAGAACATGAGTTATATACCGTATCAATCGGTACGTTTCATACTGACTCAAAAATAGTATTGTTAATACTAGTATTGTATTGGCTCACGGTATTAGCCTATACTTTCCTTTTTGGATAGTAACAGTCAGTATTTAGAATACCGGTTGAATACCATTAAAATTTATAAAATTTAAGACTAAATTAAAGAAAAGTAAAAGTTTCTTAAATCTTACTCTAACTCGATTCTTAGTCCTCCTTCCTCACTCTCCCATTTGGCTGCCTCTCTCAACCTCTAAACTCTCACTATCTCACCATTTAGTCACTGCCTCTCTCAACCTCTTAACTCTATTCGCCATAGTAGCTCCAACCATCCAGAGATCTTTTTGTTAATTTTGATCCTTTTAGAAGATAAATCCAGCTGATCAATATTTTATTTCTCGAGTGAGTAGGCATGATATGCTACAGAGTCTTTAATGGAAGCTTTATTATTCTTAAATAAATTTAAGAGAAAGAATTACAAGAAATGAAGAATTAAAAGAAAGGAAAAAGCTTGATTATTATTATAGTCATCTTCATTCTTCAACAATATAAACAGGTGGCTCAAAGTGAAATATGGATGAGAAAGAGTTACTTTAATTTCTACTTTTACTTTTGTTTCTCTAGCTTGGTTTCTAAGTCTCAAAGTTTCATCTAGTAATGAGGTTTTATTTAGCTAATTCAAATTTTAGTTTGGATTTTATTTTGTGAATAGTGTTTATTCCAATAATGTGTGAACATTTGCTTGATTTATTGAATTTGGATGCTAATGTGCTTTTGTGACAATGTTCACAAAAAACGTTTTTATTTGTGAATAGTGTTTTTATTGCATATGGATTACCTAATATGCTTGACAAAATGCTAATGTGTTTGACAAAATCTTTGCATATGGAAATATGATCATCCATACTTTTAGATACTTTTATTTTTTTACATTACATATCATATATGAGTTTTGAAATGTACAGTTGAAGAATTTTAAGTATTATCTAATAGTTCCTTAAAACAAATTAGACAATTATGGAGCATAAACCCATTCTCACAATGATGTATATTGTTTTATTGAATTTGAATAGCAATAACTTGAATAGGTAAATTATTAAGATTGTTATTAGAACCATTAAGTTATCAAATAATCCAAATCTTTAACACAAAATACAATGAATTGCACTACAACTTTTGATCTAGGTTATCTAATAAATCACATTTTTGCGAAATTTGATTGTAGATCATATTTTTTATATTCTAGTTGTCATATGTTTCATTTGTCATGTTTTTTTTATTAGTGATATTTTTAGCTTTAAATTTCATTTTGTAAAAGTTTCAATATTTGTTTATATGTTACTGAGCTTTTAGAATTTAAGTGACCGAACTATCATCTATATAAATATGTTTCAAGTAAATTGAACTTATGCAAATACTATGTTTTTAATATAAAGTTATTAATTTAATTTTGACATGCCTTTATTTTTTTTTACAGATAAATGGAGGGAAGTTTAAGTTCTCCAAATAATCCAGGCTCTTTAGGTTTAAGAAGATTTGATGATCTAACTTAGCTTATGCTAAATTAGTTTCTAATATGAAGAACTATATTATTTATTTGTATTGCAATAAAAACCAAATTAAAGAAACATTTAGTTGGGATCAAAGGTGATATGGATCCTTGTAAGAAAGTTAGTCAAAAGTAAAATCACAAATAAAAACTTTTTTTGAAGAATATCAAAATGAGAAAGACTTAAGGCAAATATTGAACTATGAAATTGATAGCGGAAGTTCTTTTTACAGTGTTAGGATGATACTAGCAATGTTGAAGGTGGTATTCCTATCTAATAAGAAGAGATTTTTGCACTTGATATGAGGAAGAGAAGAAGACAAGTTCTTAACTTTTTTGCACAATGAACAACTCCTAGAACTTAACTTTAAATTTGTGGTGCCTTACAATCTAAGGAAGTAACTTATAATGTGAATATGGCAATAACTGGATAGTAGTATGATGTAGGTATATCATTCAATGCTACTTAATTTTATTATT
Source organism: Erythroxylum oxycarpum (assembly GCA_025629785.1). Classification (NCBI taxonomy): domain Eukaryota; kingdom Viridiplantae; phylum Streptophyta; class Magnoliopsida; order Malpighiales; family Erythroxylaceae; genus Erythroxylum; species Erythroxylum oxycarpum. Next base: position 14,683,406 of record JAOTAZ010000001.1, on the reverse strand, counting down.
ACCAGCATATGGTGGATGATATTGTCACTTATAGCCTAGGATATAAAACTCCTTCAAGTGATGACTGCAAAGGTAATCTTTTGAGCAGCATTGTTTATGAAATAAAAAGCTAATTGAATGAAAGAAGAATGACTTAAGTAACTTATGAGTCTTCAATTATATACCATGGTTGAACTAATATAAGAATTAAGCTTATTATCAATTTTTTGGTTTATTAAGCTAAGGGAATGATGTTCTTAAAGTACATTAATGCATCTTGCATTGTTATACATGAAGATACTCTGTTGAATATATTTGATAACCTTGTGAATAAGGTTGGGCCTAAAAACATTAGACATGTCATCAATGACAATAATCATGCTTATAAAGCATTTGGAAAATGGTTGGAAAATAGGTATAATTCTTTTTATTAGACTCTTTTTGTTGCACGTTGCATTGATATAGGTTAAAAATATATAAGATCTTAAATATTTTCCTATCATTAATGAAACTATACAAAAAGCAAAAAAAAGTGACCAAGTTCTTCTATAATCGTGCAAGAGTTTTGAATTTGATGAGAAATGGTTCAACCTATAGTAGGAATTTGTATCATCTTATCATTTCAAGATTTATGATTAATTTCTTATCACTTTAGTGTTTTGTTTTAATTAAGAATGAATTGAGATAAATGTTTACAAATGATACGTGGGTTGTATCTCAATATGTAAGGTCTAATGCCAGAAAGAACATTTTTATAATTATATTTGAAGATTAAGAATTTTGGTCCCAAAGTAAATTTTCTTTTGAGTTTATAAGTCAATGGCGACAGTACTTTATCTGACTAATAGTGATAAAAAGGCAACAATGAGATACTTTTATAATGTCATAGAAAGGCAACTATACTTTCCATTATTTATTATTGGGCCTTTTTGAATCCTAATGTTTATTTCATACTAAGTTTTAAAAAGAAAGCTCAAATTAATAGGGATTATAATAAAGGGATGTTACAAACTATCACAACAATTGTTGCATATAAGCTTATGTAACATCTTTTTAGCTAAAAAATAAAGGCATATAATAATGCGTACGATTATTTTAATATCCTCATTGTAATTTTTCAAAGAGACAAACTTAATCCAAACATATATTTCTTTACTTTTGTTAATTACTGAAATTAATCATCACTTTATTTTTTTTATAAAGCTACTTTGGTTGTCTAATAGTTACTTGGTAGGACAAATTTAGAAGTGGTGTTTTATAATTGTAAAGATTTTTAATTTGAATTTTAAGTTAATGTGTGAGTGCAACTTGGTGTAAAAGGAATTGAAATACTGTTGGATCCCATTTCCAAAATCTAACTACTTATACAGATTCCCTTATACGTACACACGATTCCTTACAACGAAGAAAACAAAATCGAAAGTCGAAATTGAAAAAACGGATTGCTTATATAGGACCGCTACAGAAGCGGAATCGGAGCAAACAGAATACTCAGATAACAAATCGAAGACAAACGAACGCGTTGGAAACCCTAGACATTTTAAAAAAACCGGTATA
>JAOTAZ010000001.1:14660001-14672518 GCA_025629785.1 Erythroxylum oxycarpum | reverse complement strand
GTAGACTTGCTGCTCACGAGGGAAAGTTAGATGTCGGGATCAGTTCGCGTCTGCATTAGGATATTTCTTATTTTGTGTAAAGTGTATTCATTGAATCCTATTCAGTGTATAATTGGATGTTTTAGTTTGTATTAAGTGATACAAAAATGGGAATTTTGTAATGGTTTTGTAAATGGGACTGATTAAATATGAATATCCTTGTGTATATCAATGTGTATTGTAAAAGTTTATTGTGCATTGAATTGAGCCCCAATGGCTTAAAGTGAAATGGGTGGTACTAAAATGCATTAGAAATGGAATTGGGCCTCTCTTTGATAAGTGACATTGTATTGATCATAATGTGCTGTAACATTGTTTTAATGATTTGTAAATTGTTTTTGGCCCAAATCGAAAATGGACTTCAACACTTGTTATTGCTTTTAAAAAAAATGGGTACCAACTTGGAACGATTGGGAGTATTCTAGCATGCCACCCTCGCAGGTCACGAGCTTGGATAACACCGTCGATATCGGGTTCGGGTCTTGCGGGAGTGGGATGCTACATATCCACTACCAATAATCTTCTTTGTTATAACATCCTATAAAAGACAATAATCTGGGAAAATGAGGCATATAATTTAGAGCTCGGGTAATATTACTAACAAATATTAAGTTGAAAGAAAATCCTAGTAGGCCTAACACATATGATAGGGAAAATAAATAAGGTAAGCATAAGTAAGAGTATATGAGCAAGAATCATCTCTTAAATTGAAATTAGAAGGAGCGTTCTAGGTTGTAAAGGTACTAAGAAGATTAGGAGTACTTTTCATTTGATTATTAGCACTAGAATTAATAACCCACTAGGTGTTGGATGAAGAAAGCAAACACTTATTAGGATTACCTGTTTCAACAATGGCAAAGATAGAGTTAAATAAGTTCTACGTGGTTTTTTGATATTGAAAAAATTAGCAAATTTGTTCACAAAGACAAAGACTATTTGTTGTAAAGATGTTAAACGTGTTAGAAGTAACTGCAACACGAACTGAGTGAGATTTTTTTAAAAATTTATTTTGTAGTTCTGGACGTATGCATTTGATATGACCTGACTCATGATAGTGGTTACATTTAACACCTCTTATATCATGATTCCTCTTTTCCCAATCCCTTGTATTGTTTCCTTTATTCTTACTTCGAATAAAGGTACATTCATTATTTTGACTGATAAGAGCACTTAAAACTTAAACAAGTGAAGCACTAATGGTAGTATTGTTTGTACACAAAACTCTGGAGAATACCTCATATAAGGAGGAAATTTCTACACTAGAGAGGATTTGTGACTTTGCTGTATCAAATTGAGAATTGAGACCTGCCAGAAAACTCATAATTGGCATTTTTTTCTCCTGTTGAGTTTATTGTACCTTAATATCAAAACTAAAAGGTAACAAAACATTGATTTCTTCATAAACCTTTTTGAAATTCATAAAATAGAATTAACGAGACTAATCATTTTATTCAACCCTACATTTTATTAAACCCTACAAAATTTCTTACATACCTTATGGATATGAGAAATAATCTCGTTTCCCAAATACAAAAATTATAGTTACTTCATTAATTCCTTAATATACTCTTAATGATTTACCATACTAACTAGTTCACTATCTCTTGAATTCCAAATTTGCAAGAATGATCTAGCATCATCTTTTAGCCATCTCTTCTTGTATTATCAAAAGATGGATCATCTGTAAAATGGTCATCTTTGGAAATAATATGAAAATAAATCCATCTGTAAAATGGTCATCTTTGGAAATATTATGAAAATAAATCCTAATTATTTTGCTCCAATCTAGATAATTAGGAACTATTAACTTATGCTTCATGATTTTAGACGTCATTAGAATACATTCGTAACCATAACTGACTTGTGTTCATAAGCCACTGAAAATAAAGTAAATATACCCATACAACTATGTCAAAACCATTTGGCAAGTTAATTTGAAGAGTTTAATATACCACACTAAACAAGACCATATGTTGAGCTCACATACACCAAGGATCTAGTAGTTTTTAATAACAAAAAATAAGTTACCTAGGATGACAATATTAGTGCAACATTTGAAAACACAAAGGAACCGTATTTATTATCAAGCTACAATAGCAGTGGCAAAGTAGTGCACAAACCCCTTGATAGGTGCTTAATTGATTATGAAATTATCCCATAACATTTAGCAATTATTAACATGAAATTTCTTAAGACACTCATTTTAATTTATACATGATTATAGGTACAATTTGGGTTATTTTCTGAAGATCAAAATTTACTTTTCTTTGTGGAGCAAGAAGAAGAAAATTAAAAGACAAGAAAATTGGAACACAAAGAAGAAGAAAAATTTAAAAGTAAGCAACATTTGGAGGCACAAAACGACATCAGAAGAAGGAACCAAAAGAATAGAACAATATGGCAGCGCAGCAGAAAATGTTGCGTTGTGCGCAAGAAACACTACGTGTGCACAACGTGTTGTGCATTTTATTAAAAAACACACAATAGAGGCCAAGAGGAGAGGGCATGAACAGCTGGGGGTGGACCGAAATCCCCCAACTTAATTCGTACCATCAATAGTGCAATGAGGGGCTGCAGCTTGGCTGGTGGCAAAAAGAGAGCTGCGTGTGTGACGAGGAGCTGGTAGGGTTTTGGAGTGAATAGTTTCATGAACTAAAAACTACCATGCTTATTCGTCAAATCAATGAATATGAAATTGAGGGAAGCTTGCGACAGTAAGGAGAAATCAAGGAGTCTTTGGTGGGTCTATAACATGGGGGCTGAAGAATTTTCTGGGAAAGACCCATGAAGGGCTAGACGTTCCGATGTCAGTTCGGAGGCGACATTGATGCCAGCGACCCGGGTTAAGTATTTTGTTATTATTTTGTTGTTTCTTTTTCTTATTAGAAATTGATTGTGTTATCATATGTTAATTTATTTGGGTTTTGTGTATGGATAATTGAATTTTTGTTATTGTTCATTTATTTATGTATGAACTCATTAGGTATTGTGAGTTGATGATTTTAATGCATTCGTTGAATCATTAATTGCAAACTCATTGCTAGAATTTTGATATAATCCGTAATTGTTATGTTGAAATTCATGTGTAGCAACTAATAATTCGTAAGCATTAGGGATAACATGACCTAGGTTAAATGACGCATCATATGTGGTTATTGCCTTGATTAATCAGTTTTCATAATTTGTAATGCTACTGCTTAATTAAATCTAGAGATCATATCCTAAGTTATTCGGTCGTTAGGTTTAATTAACGATCGTATTTTGATTAAACAAAACCTAAAGGAAAACTCAAGTTAAATATTAACTCACGATTAATAGTTGCTAGCAGAGGTTTGAGAACAACAAATTAATAAAATATGCTTGATTAGGGTGTAGCCGAGATTAAACCAAAGAATTGGGTCCCTATAGAATTTCCCACTTTTACCTTTTTTTGCATGTTTTCTTTAATTTGTTTTTATTAGGTAGTTTCTTTTTATTTTCTTCTTTCAAAAACAAAACCCACCCCATTAAGTCTAGCTACCGGTTAGTTTCATTTCATAAATTTTACACACACTCTCTGTGGAATCGACCTAGACTCATCACTGCTAGTAGGTCTAGTTATTTTATTTTTACTAGTGTTATGACGCCGATCCCCCCTAAGTAGTCAATGGTGGTGGTGGGTCAAATACCTAAGCAAGCCGGAAGGGAGAGGTGACAGGTGGTATAGCTCCGTCACACGTACTTTCACTCACCAACGTGTAGGATAAACAATTGACCTTCTGATGGCACATATGGCTTACTCGCAAGACCTCCAGTGGCCAACTTTCAATTAAAGGCCAATCGGTGGCTAGAAAATCCAATGGTGCTAATAGTGAGACTCAAATGTCATATTAACCGAGTGGCCCAAACACTTAACGCTACAATAAGTAAAAGAACACTTAAATAATGCTGAAATTCTACACTTAGATAAAAACTTAAATTTTCAAATATCAAAGTATGGCTATGATACTATGACACGAATACTTAATGACTGTATTTACTATACACCTCTATTTAATCCTAAGGAATTTCCTTGAACATCATCGAATTAACTTGGGCATCCATAATACCTCGTAGGGTTATTCCCATGAACCCATAATAGACATCATTCCACAAAGGTAATGTGGCCACAAAAAGTCAACATCAAAACCAACTCATCCATCTTGCTTGAAATCAATGTAAACATATATACATAACTGAACTAATTAAATCTATCATTTCATTACTCAAGCAACAGAGTTTGAAAACTTTATTTACAACATAATCCGAAATCTCAAATTTTGAAAGTTACAAGAACTACAAAATTTCTAAAATATGGCTAAAGCCTGCATTAACTCTCTTTCACTCCATCTCTTGCTCATCACCTAAAGGTGGAGACAAGATGCGGGTGAGCTTGAAAGCCCGTGGGAAACAGTTTATAATAAAAAGAATAAGCAAAAACCTTGAAAACATTTTTCTTGTCTTAGAAAACTTTCTTTGAAATCCATAAAGCGCATTCTTCTCAAAGTCTTGTCATGTAGTCAAAATTCACAACTTACAAAACATGAATGCATAAAACTTATTCAAATATATCATAAGCACATAAGCACATCAGAAATGGTTCAGATGGATCCAAAACAGAACGTACTATGTATTTTCATATAATGGTCTTGCGTCGCTGTGAATTTATGGAAGTCCATGAAGGAGCTCCATGCCGCTAACGGGTAGGTGGGAGAATCCTTTAGACAAGTGCACTTGACTTAACTTAAGGGACCACGACAAACCCACATAACACATAGTTCATGACTTGTAATCTCGTTGTCCAAAATGACACTTTTCTTGGAAACTTACTTTCCATATACTTGATGTATATCTTAAAAACCATTCTTGAAAACATGCTTTCAGAAACATGCATCTTTTTCAAAATGCCACTTTCGTGGTCTTTTCTTTTTGAAAATCATCACTCAAATCATGTAACAAACATATAGCAGATTTCATAAATCATTTATGAACTATAATGCAACACTTATGATGCAAATAAAATTAGAAAACCTCTTTGATTTAAAGAAAATAGTAGTAGCTTATTTACTCTATTATAAACACGTACCTACCTTAATTTCCTTGCTTAAAGACTTGACTTGCTCAAAATGCCTCGTTTCTTTGTAAACAAACTGAGGTATTAATGGTTCTTTCCTATTATTCCTCTTGTCTCTCCTGATCCCTTTATACAAAACAAAAATTCCACTCAATAGGGTTTTCAATTGAAAAATCCCTTAGAGCATAATCACTAAAATTGTTTCTAAAATACTTAAACCCAAACATTTCTAAACTCCATGAACTAAAATCCTTTCAAGAATCCCAAAAGTTTCAAAATGATCTTATCTTCATTCTTCACCAAATGAAGAGATCTTTAGCTTAAATGGAAGCTCTTCTCTTCCTCTACCTTTTTCTCTCATTAAATAGCCCCAAAATATCTCTTGAAGGCTAAGGAAATTAAAATCCTAGTTTGTTTTCTCTTCTTTCTCTCTTTCATTCTTTCTCTCTCTTCATGACACTCATTTTGTTCTCTAGAATCTTCTTATTCACATTTACTCCTCTCTTAAATTTAAGTCCATATTTTGGTCTTGTCCTTTTATGTCCCTAATGAGTCCAAAAAATCCATTTTATCTTTCCTTATAAGCTTATGGTCTTTTTAACTTAAGTGTCTTGTCAAAAATACCCTTGAATATTCTAACATAACACTTTCTTTTAGAAAATGTCCCCCACTGACTTAAGTTTTCGATGCCACTGAAATCATTCAATTTGATTCAGTGCTTTAAAAGACATACTTCAAACATTCTTAGACTACTCTTGTCCATAACAACATACTATGCACAACTTCCATCTAAAATTCAAACATCTTAGGGACTGAAGTACAACTCACTTCCTTTAGACACTTTGTAGCTCTATGTCTCTAGTTTACCAAAAATCAGAAATCATCTCATTTGGATCAATAGAGCTCTAGAAATCATCAAAATACTAAAGTATATTCAGTGGGATAACACCAGTTCATATTATTTAAGCACATTCATTGTACCCGCCCCACTCTTTTCACTCAATCTTTCTTATTTCATTTCAGATAGCTTCTATTTTTGTTGGAGATATAGAGAAAAGTCTTACGAATCCAATGGTTCAAGAATCAAGTCATTTGGAGGTTTAGTGAAGAAGTTATAGTCAAAAGAAGCAACCATGTTTATAACCTCAATCATACTGAACCTATTTTGGAGAAACATCCATAACTTTCTGTAGAAATTTCTGATTGAGGTTTTCCTTGGATTTTTCGAAAGGGAATTTTAAGGGCTACAACTTTCATGAAGACCTTAAAGGCAAATGCTTTCATCTGAGGAGTCAAAAACAGAACAGACAATATAACGTCATTTTTTAGACGAAGTGACGTCATCAGATGATACAAGGTTGGGAAAATTGTCATAACTTTCCCTAAAAATATCGGATTGAGGTGTTATTTATATAGTTGGAAATCAACATTCAATAGCTGCAACTCTCATGAAGACCATGAAGACAAATTATCTCATCTGAGGGGTCAAAAACAGAACATATAATATGACATCATTTTTTAGGCAAAGTGACATCATCAGACAATACAAGGTTGGAAAAATTGTCATAACTTTCCCTACAGATATCAGATTAAGGTGTTCTTTATATTGTTGGAAAGAAGACGTCAAGAGCTACAACTCTCATGAAGACCATGAAGACAAATTCTCTCATCTGAGGGGTCAAAAACAGAACAAACTATATGATGTCATTTTTTAGTTAAAGTACATCATCAACTGATACAACGTTGTGACAATTGTTATCACTTTCCCTACAGATATCATATTAAGGTGTTCTTTACATGGTTGGAAAGAAGACTTCAAGAGTTACAACTACCATAAAGACGTCAAACGCAAATTCTTTCATCTGATGGGTCGAAAATAGAACAGACGATGACGATGAATAGTAACTAAGACAATAGGTATGAACAATAACTGAGACAATCAAACTAAGACGATGTTGACGTCATACTAAGACGATGATGACGTCATTCTGAGATGGAAGCAAAACTGAGACGATGCTGACGTTATATTAAGACAAATGATGATGTCATTATGAGACGGAAACAAAACTAAGACGGAACAAAACTGAGATAGGACAATAAAAAGAGCATAACTTTCAGGTCAGATGTCCAAAATTTTCCCATGAATTCCGTTGGAAAGATAAAAGAAAGATCTACAACTTTCCAGAAGGCAACTTTGCCAAAATCAGCCTAGATTAACCCAGAATTTCCCATGAATTCCGAACACGAATTTACACTCAGCTACCAATGTTCTGCACCCAGTTCTCAACTTCATGACAAATTTTGAGATTCTTAAAGGCATAATTGAAATTCGATGTCTTCATACGAAATATAGACATATGTTTCTATTTTAATCCAAATCAAGAATCATCTTGTTTGGATAACTAAAAAAACGTTATGGCTAACAAACCAAAGCACACTCAGTGAATATATTCCAGATCACTGCCAATTTTATTTCTAAATCTTTCCTTAACATAACTCATATCAAGATCATTCTTTCTCTACGTCACTTACTCTTCATTCTCATCTTCAATTCAAATCAGTATCATCCACAAAGAAAAATATAGTTCATAATTAGCCATGAGCACTAATGACAGAACATACACATATATACTTATTTTTCATTAATTTACTGCACAAATTCAACTTCATTTTTGCTTTCTTTTCACTTATAACTGTCACCTGAATTCTTTCTATTCCAAAAATATATTATCCACCTAAAACACCATAGCCAATTATGAATCTATCCACTTTATCATTCTCTACTTTACTCTTGTCTATACGTTCTTGGTTCAAGAACTTTCATTTATTGGTTCTTTACTCACCACTAATCACCGAAATTTCCCATTCATCAACTCTAATCTTTCACAAATGAAAAGTTCGGGGTCCAACAATTTAGGAGCATTATATAATTCACTCCATAGTCTAAGCTTATAAGGAGCTCCTTACCAATTTTAAATAATGATTAGGTTGAAAAGCTAGGCAACTATCTTTGGCAAGTAAAGATGTTATGGTAAATTCAAAATTTTATAAACTTCTAAAAGAGATTTGTGACAATTTTGACATGGAAGTGCACTGATTTTTATGAGACAGAACGAACACAATGATAAAAAATGCACTTGGTCCTATAGTTCCCCTCGTTCTAAACACATTGGGAGGAGTTGGCATTAAAAGTGCTCATGTCAACAATCAAGTTTTCCTTACGAAAGTAGCATGGAACTTACTTACAGATAATAAATACATTTGGAATAGTCCTTTGTAGAAAAAATATTATAAAGAACAAATTGCTACATGTTCTCCACGCACAGAATCTTCATTGCTTTAGAAGAGAAAAGGACAAGTTAAAGAGAAATGCATTTCCTAATTTTCTCAATAGTATCTCTCATATTCAATATTCTAGGGTTCTAACCTTTAATATAGGGAAAATAGGATGTTACAGAACTAGATCAATTGATAGCTTAATAGTTTTAATAACAATCTTAATAATTTACTTTTTTTTCAAATTGTTACTATTCAAATTCAATAAAGAAAACACATTACTGTGAGAATGGGGCTACGCACCATAATTATCTGATTTGTTTCAAGGTATAATTAGACAATACCTAAACTTCTTCAACTTTGCATTTCAAAATTCATACATGAAAATGTATAATGTGAAAAATAGAAGTCTCCATAAATATGAGTGGTTATATTTCTATAAGCAAAGATTTTGTCAAGCACATTAGCACAAATCAACAAAGCTCCTATGTCTATATTAGCATCAAGCAAATGTTCATGCAATCTTGGCATATTCACAAATTAATAGCTAAACCCATTGTTGAATTAGTTAAATAAATCCCCATTACCATGTAATTCTGAACTTTGTAAACCAAGCTAGAGAAACAAAAACAGAAGTAGAAACTAAAGTAACTCTTTCTTAACCACATTTCACTTGAACCAACTCTTTTTTACATCAATGAACAATGAATATGCCCACAGTAATAATACATTTTTTTTCTCTCTTGGTGTCTTTGCTCTTATATTTACTTAGGAATTGTCTTTAATACTCAATGATTTGTATTTACTGTACATCTTTAATTATATACATGATGTGTGTCTAAAGATGGTAGGGAAATAATGTCAATCCTTACCATCAAGCTTCTTAAAATAAAGCTAGAATCCCTATAATATATGTACATTAATTCATAATATATAATAATAACACTCCACCTCGAGCTAGAGAATAAATTTTGATCATGCCCAGATTGGATATGCATAATATTTGTTGGACGCCGCTCCTGATGCCCAACTGTGGTGTCGGACCCTGGTCCCGAAGCTCAACTATCCGAAACGGAAACGAAAATCGCGAGCGGGTGCCCACAATCAGGGTTGTCCCAACGAAACCTAAGAGGGGTACAAAGGGTATTAGAAAACCACAAAGCGAGATTCGAATTCGAAAACAGTCAAAAACGCAACATACTAAGGTTGACCAGGACATGTCCGTTAAACGGACACGAAGTGGCCAAAACCCCAAAACCACCCGAGAGTGTCCGTTAAACGGACAGTCATGTTCGTTAAACAGACACAAGCTGAGGGCGCACACCAAATCCATCCGAGAGTGTCCGTTAAACGGACACACCTGTCTGTTTAACGGACAAACACTAGACAGGGTGACTAATTTCACCCGAGAGTGTCCGTTAAACGGACTTGGACACACACTGGACAACAAGTCCAGAACTCCTTCCAAGCCTTCCATCCTCCATCCAAACATCAAACACACTTCTAATCATCAAAACAAGACAACTTCATCAACATTCAACCACTACTTCAATCCTCATCTAACCTCTAACTTCATCATTCAACTCTCACATGCTAAACATAAATCATTCACACTTCTTATACAATACTTGCCAAACTCAACTTCTCAATTTCAAAGCTATTCTAGCACTAGCAAAAAGGCAATCTCAAGCAATATACACATTCAACATAAATAATATGGCACAAGTCACAAAAGCTTGCAAAAGGGAACTTTCAAGTTCCTCATTCATTTCTATTTCAAAAGTGAGTTCATACAAGATTTCCATCCATGGCTTTACTAACATATCAACATTTCATCGAATACCTTTACAAGAGTTACAAAAATACAATTGATGATTCATTATCAATATGCTTATAAAGCTATCAAAGATCTAACTATAGTCCTAATGAAAAATCTAGTTCTCTCTCGAAATTGTCCAAAACGCCTTGCAAGGAATTATCGGTCCTTCTGATCTGCACCTGAGGAGTGAAAAAATGGGTTGAGCTTGACAGCTCAGTGGCTAAACCATTTATAGCCAATGGCTCTGAGCTACACAATAAACCAAACACATATACAAGCATGTATAGGCACAATTATATCAATAAAAATTCAACATTTTTAAATCAGTTCACTTTTCTCAATTTAAATCACAATCACATAATAAATGCATCAAGGCACTTATAGGTCATTAAATGCAATGCACAAATCAATGGCTCGAGGGTTCCGTGAACAAAACGACGAAACCGAAGTTTACGTCGTGAATGAAACGAGTCCATTTTCGGATCTCGTGGGCCACAAGCGGGCAGCAGGGAGAAGGCTTAGGTCGTCAACGTGCATGTGACTCGAAACGGTTCCTCTCTTGCCCAAACAAGCACATAATCCATTCATACTAAAAATGCCATGGTTTCATTCGATGGCATACAATTATATCAAATGTTAATCATGCTCAATGCATAGCATGGCAAAATCACAATTTCATTTATTTCATCAATTTGATAAACATCTCATTAACGCGACAATCATTCTAAGCAAATCATTTCACATAGCACACACAAACATTTTTTCCTTTTCGCACATAAGCTATAAAGGATTCACCCACTTTACAACTTGCAATTTCCAAAGTTAATGGCTTCCTTCTTCTTGTCCTTGATTAGGCTCTTGAGTGCCTAAAACACAAGCAAATTTTCATCAATTGCAAATTAATGGAAAAAACCCAAATTTCCTTAATCATCAAAACCCTAAAACCTTAAGCAAACTTCAATTCAGTCTACCTAAAAATCAAATAGTTTAGAACTCTCAAAACTTAGCTTAAAACCCAAAACCCCTAGGAAAACTATCATCTTCTTCCTCACAACACATCTTTCTCTCTCTCTCTAGAACTTTTCCATTTCAACACAACAACTCACTCTCTCAACCAATCAAGAAGAAAAAAGGTAAAACTTACCTTAGAAGCTTTGATTCTTCCTTTGATCCACGATTTTCTCCCTTTTCCTCTTAGATTTTCGGTTTCTTCTTTTTCTCCTCTTCTCCCACGTCTTCTCTCTCTCTTCTCTCACTCTCCACGACATTACTCCTCTCCCTCTCAAATTTTTGTCTTTTTATTCTCTTCTTAAACTTCCCATAATACCCTTCACTTAAAGCTTCTTTCTGACTATGCCCTTGGTTGGTTTCTAACTCCTTCCATTCACTTACACTAACTTAGTTACAATCTAACTAGCCCTAACACTTCCTTCTATTTCCAATTCAATTCAAATTTCTAATCCTTCCTCTAATTCTAATTAAAGACAAAATATAACATAAAAAAATTTAAACCAAATAAATATCATAAACAATCAATTAAGCAATTAAGCAATTTAGAAAGAAAACAAGGTCTAACAATACGCTCCAAAATAGCATATGCTTTTAAATTCTGGAACACCTATATGCAGACACTTGACCTGCACAACCCATTTGTGCAAAACACAATTCATAAGCGTTACAAAACTCATTTATGCCAAATTAGTTATATGGGCTATGTACAATGCATGTTTCAAGGCAATCCCGGCTATATGATGTAGAACAAATATGAAGCTCATTCCCATTTCAAAATTCATATATGTCTCATTGAACTAAGAATTACACTTCATTTGTACATGATCTTTCTAAATTCCCTTATCAATCTTTACCCTTTTGCATGTGTCTAGCTTATTCATCAAGAACACTTAGTTACTTTATAACATAACTCAATTTCTTGTCATCCCTTTTCAATCTCACATGATCTCATAATATCCAATTCTCATTCATAGCTTAGCAATTTAAACATATGTACACACTTAGGCACATTGCCCATTTACACATTAACTCTTCATTCTATCCTGAGCTGCCTTAAGTCGCTGCTTAATCAGATCAACCCTATCAACAGTCATCTGAACCAATTCTAGTCCTACTAGCTTCCTTTCACCTTCTTCATCCCAACATATCGGATTCCTGCATTTCCTGCCATACAATGCTTCATAAGGAGCCATTTGTATGCTTGAATGGTACGAATTGTTATAAGCAAATTCGACCAACGACAAATGTTCATCCCATGCTCCTTTGAAGTCCATGACACA
>JAOTAZ010000001.1:14579517-14592912 GCA_025629785.1 Erythroxylum oxycarpum | reverse complement strand
AAAAAGACAATCATCATACAAATATAAAATTAAGAACAATACAAAGTATTTAAAATATTATAATTTCATTATATAATAAATAATAATTATATCAAAACATCAAATAAAAAGAGTAATAAATATCTTTAACTCTCTAACTATTACAATTTACAATAAGAGTTCGTGATGAGAAAACAATCAAGTAGAAGTCAAACCTAAAACAAAAATATTTATAATTACATTACCTGTATAGAATTTAACATATATATCAAATATAAGTAAAATTAAAAGAAGAGGAGAAACAAAAACTTGGAACTTCATTCAATTGTCTACAAGAGGACACTAACCTCGATTATCATTTAGTATAAAATCCTCATCATTGAGAGAAGTCTTATAATCATCATCATCATCATTCAATACAACAAATGACATGTCAATGCTTTCTCGTCCAAGATTATTTTCCAAGTCACTCACATCTACCAAATCTGATTCCTCGGAAACCTAATCCACCTAAAGATCGATATTTTCAACGCAAATTTGATGTATTGAACTACTTATTCTATTAAGAGTCCTAGTAAACAATAAAATATAATTATTAAAAATTATAAGAAATTATATCTAAATTAATAATGATAATAACATATCTTTCCCGAAGCTTTAAATTGTAATGAATGAATACTAAGTCGTTCAATCTCATATGCTCTATTCTATTCCTTTTCTTAGAATGCATGAATTCAAATATGCTTCAGTTTATTTCATAGCCTGTTGCACTCACATATTAACTTAAAATTCGAATTGTAAACCTTTGCAATTTTGGAACACCAGTTCCAAATTGATCCCACTAAGAAACTGTAAGTTTTAAGACAACAAAAGTAGCGTTATAAACAAAATAAATTAATAATTAATTTTCAACAAGTAAGAAAAAGGAAAAAGCTAATACTTGGAGAAATTTTTGCTCTTTGTTGAATAGCAATTGGCATCCTAAAATTTCTATAGAATAGCTTATAAAGTTCCATTTATGAGCTCAGGATGTCTTGTATCATCTCATAGGTAAAAGCTATTGTAATAGTTAATAGCATTCCTCTATTAACTTCAGTTCTTTTTGTAAAACCTAGTTTGAAATACATACTACGATTAAAAAGTGCTTCAGTTGCAAACAACAGAGTAAAGTTGCCTTTTTCATCTGTCATTGATGACTGCAAGATAAGGTGTGTACAAAGAAAGCCTATTTTTTAGATTGACCTTAATTGCTTCCTTCACCCTCTCCATGGCATAAAAAACTCATTATTGCCTTTTCATCACTATTAGCCAAACAAAATATCCTCATCAAAGACTCACAAACCCAAATTTCAAATTAGCATTGCGACCAAAGTTTAGTATCTTTAACTATAATTCTGAAAACCTCCAATCCAGCATTACACCTAGCATAGTGAGATGCAACTCACTTATCACTTTTTAATATATGTCTCAACTCTTTCTTTATCATAACAAAACATTAAAGTTATAAAAAATTCATTTCAAATCTTGTCACAATAGGATGACACAAATTTCTACCATTAGTAAAATCCTTTCTCATTAAATTCAACACTCATACACGATTACAGATGAAGTTGATCACCTTTTTGGCTTTCTGCACAGTCTCATCAATAATAGGAAAATACCTAGCAACCCTTATATTTTCCAGCATTAATTCATTGCAATGTGCAACATAAGGAGTCCAAAAACAAGAATTATAGTTATTTTGTAACCTTCTTCTCGTCGCTTTATAAGCTGACAATAAACTGAAAAATATTTTTAGCCCTACTTCATTCATAACTTCATCGAATATCTTAGATAAAGTATCAATATTCCTAACAAGGCTAGATGCATCAATAAACTTTAAAAACATTGAGCCATATATAGAATAAACCAAAAAAATTAATAATAGGCTCATGTCTCCTATTTTTCCAATCATCACACATGATTAAACACTTATAAGTAGCCCAATCTATTATTCTTTCTTCCAAATAACTTTTAATTTCAGAAACTAACTCAAAATTTTATCTTCGTAGTCATCAATAGAAGGAGTTTTATACCCCAGATCATAAGAGGCTATAACATTCACCATAGGCTGATGATAGTAAGAATGGGAAGCATTGAATGTTGCAACTGTATCATACCATCATCTAGTCATTGCCATATCTAAATTGTAAGCCGCATCTCTTGATTGCATGACATGACGAATTGACGGCTGGACTTTAGGAGTTATTCGTGGTGAAACAAAATTAGTCATCTGTTTTCTTTTCCTAACATCAAATCCAAATGCAACATTTACTTTATGCTGGGAAGGAACACTACCACCTTCAACATTTTCACTATCATCATAAACACTGGCAAACGAACTTTCACTACTAATTTCATGATTCAATCTCTCTCTCCCTTTTATCTTTCTTGTGATGATATTCTTCAATCAAAGTTTTCATTTGCCACTTCATATCATGACTTACTTTTTTCAGGATTCCACATCTCCTTTAACACCAGATAAATGCTTTTTTAATTGGGCGATTCCTCCACCTTTTAAATGCTTGTTATAAAACAAGAGAATAGTATAATTCTTCATACCGGGAACTAATGCGACATGAGCCTAAGCTAGATCATTATATCTTCATAAAGTGGTTAAATGTTCAAGAGTACTTAAACTTCCTTCCATTTATTTATAAAAATAGATGAAGACATATATCAAAATAAAGAAATCACAAATTTATTATCAACCACCATCACAAAATATGTATTGTTTAACTAAAAAGTCCAAACTAACGTACTTATACAATACTCATGTCCATCTTATATAATATAACTCATTTACACAATTCAATTTCATCCAACACAATTTAATTTTTTCCAACACAATTCACCAAAAAGTCAAAAACTAACAATTTAAATATTCAACATACACAATTACACTATACATTGTCCATCTTATATAATATAACTCATTTTGTATGAATGCATTATATACAAATTCAATTTTATCCAATTCAGTTAACCAATAAGTCAAAAACTAACAATTTAATTATTCAACATATTGATTGTCAAAACATGAAAAGGTTGGCTATGCAAAACTTTGAGAGTTCTATATAAAGAGAAACAAAATTTTTTTTCTTATATCTTAGTTTTAAAATATTTTCTATTACTATAAATAGCAATGTAACATTATTAATATTAAAAGTGAGAGTTAAAATAATATCTACTTTAATACGAATAACCAAAAGTAACATAAGTAATTAAACTGACAAATAAATAAAAGAGGTCGAAGAGATAAAGATATAAATTACTAACATGTAAAATTATAAGGAAAAGTAAGAAAAAAAAGTTAAATATTCAATTAGAAAGGAATCTTTTTGGATTTATGTGTAAGATTGTACTACACTAAGATGCTTTGAATTTTTCCTTCATATATCTAGAGAAAATTGAGTAATTAACTTCTATACATAAATATGTAAATAAGCTAGCATATCATACCATTAGATTTAGAGGTTTTAATAGAATCAAGGAGGTCATTCCTAACTACATACAAAATTAAAAGTTGAATGATAAGATTATATGGACTGAAAATGTTTTAGGAAAATACATCAAAGCAAATAGCTTTAGGAATCTTCCTATAACATAACCCCAAGGTAATATGGTACAGATTTATTTGGTTCAAGAAATATATTCTAAGAATAGCTTTCATTGCCTAGCCAGTAATGAAGAACATGTTAAAGTATAAATGATAAAGCCAACAGCGCTATAAATGGTAATCCCTAATGTTGTCTTTGTAATTAGGAAATTGAAACAAGAAATCATTTGTTCTTTAAATGCTCTTAATTCTTATGCATTAGATATGAAAAAGAATCT
The DNA here is from genome assembly GCA_025629785.1 of Erythroxylum oxycarpum. Classification (NCBI taxonomy): domain Eukaryota; kingdom Viridiplantae; phylum Streptophyta; class Magnoliopsida; order Malpighiales; family Erythroxylaceae; genus Erythroxylum; species Erythroxylum oxycarpum. The sequence continues at coordinate 14,589,057 of JAOTAZ010000001.1, read as the reverse complement.
GAAATTTATACAAATTATCTATTTCATTAACTAATTGAGATAACTTAGTTTATTTAGTTATTATGAATAGAAATGAAGAATATTAGAAATTATTATATTGATAAAATTCAACATTAAATATCAATATCACAACATATTATCCAATAAATTAATACCCAAATAACCAACACTAATTTTAAAGATAACAATTCTGTACCTGTAACAAATTATTATATCGATTAATTATTACTTTAAATAAAACACTCCATTCACAACAATTCCATATTTGAAAATTAACAGTACCAGGCGGTACGTTAAATTTTTTCTTTGCTATTAAGTCCCTGCATTTTTCAAAATTAACAGTATCACTCAATATTTTATCCATATTTGAAATATGGCCGGTATCAAGCGGAACCTCCTGTAACGATCGGTACTCCAGGGTTTCATACTGTTTTGTTTTCTGACTAGTATCAACCGGTACGAAAAGGTATTCATATTCTTGAATTAAGGTGAGCAGGAATAGAAAAGGAAAAAGTGTTGAGGTGGCCGAGAGGGATGGGTGCATGAGGAAACAATGTTGGTCTCACTTCTTGTTTTTGGATACGATTTACTTCGACCCTTACTGACTAATGATGATTACAACTTATCAATTGTTCACTTTTCTGGAGGCGTTTTCTTAATCACTCCAACTTGAACTTGCTCGTATCTTGTCGAACTTGAGATATGGCAATCAGAACACTCATTTTTGACCAATCAGCAATCGATACCTTGAAAGACTCTATATGTTACGTAGCGGTAGGCCGAAAAAATGAGCACAAGAAGAAACTCCCTTTCATTGTTTAATGCCCAATGCAAGGCAATAAATAGATAAACATTCAGCTTAGTCTTTGTTTTTTGACCTTATCTTGAATCTGCAACTCCTCCCCTCGTCGTGATACCAAACCACTCCAGGGATGATGAACCCTGTCATCAAATGCTTCCTTTAGGAAGATATTGTTGTTTGAATCATACTGCATGCATGCACGGAATCAGTTTCTATTAATTATGCCAACAGTTAGATTAGCTGCAATAGTGACAAGATTTAACGACTGCCTTATCACGGACACGGCCAGACTCGCCAAGCCAAGTCTACAGGAGAACAATCAAGTTCCTCGTGTTCAGGGTTTCAGACAAATACTTCCAAACGTTTTGGCACCAAGATTGTCTTCCCAACCCAATGGGGCAAGCGTGAGGAAGACTTGGGATTTGCATTGGCGTATCTATGTACCCAGCTGACAAAGTTATCACGTAAACAAATGTTTTGGTTTAACATCCGTCCCATTAGTCATTTCTTGTCTAGAATTCCAAAGGAAAGAAGAAAAATACTTGAGAAAGTGCACAAACGAAAGAATGACTGTTTTAGTGTTTCGAGGAAAGCCAAGTGATGGTGCGAAATACGGAACATAAAAGACTATTCACCGCTTGCAAGAGAAGAATCACCAGAAAGGTAATACAAAAAAGATCTTCCTCTAGAAATTCCCAGGGGCAAAGAAAATTTCGCTATTAGTCTCCTAAAGCCTTTACTTTACATAGTATCTGAAGGAACATGCTAGAACTACATTCTCTTGCAAGTTGTTCCTCCGAGTAAATGGCATATCATAAACCTTGAACTGCACCAGTAAAAAATTCAGGAAAAAACGAATGAGAAAGTAGAGATATAAGTTGAATGAATCATTAATATTTCAAATTTACTGTCGACAACCACATACACAGAGTGGGAAAATCAGAAGTTATCACCCGGGTAAGTTTTTAACTGAAGGTAACTAGCAATATGGGAGAAGCTCGGACAAGCCAGTTTGACATTCCAGGAAGTGTCTTATTGTAAATAAAGTTACATCAATTTCTAAAGCAAAGTAATGTGCATGGCAACTGGAAGATATTTTTCTCCCTGAAGGTTTTATGGTATCCAAGTTTTTGAATTATCAGAAATGTGATTGCTAGCCTAAACAAACTTGAAGGCTAATTGTTCAACAAAGAACATAAACCTGGGCATACCTAGATTAGGAGTAGGCCACCAAGCCAAGCGTGTAAAAGAACTTGTGCTCTGGCCTTAACATTATCTCTGTGCTTGATCTGAACCTGAAGGTCCAGCAGAAGGAGTGGCTGGCAAACTGCTTGCTGAACCATTATCAGCAGGTGGAGGCACACCCCATTTCCCTTCAGATTCAAGGGGCTCAAAAACATGAACTGCACCATCCGATAGTCCCAGTGCAAACTGATTTGGTTCATGTGGATGTGCAGCAATAACGAGTGGATGCACATTGGAGCTGTAGATAAATATTCATTAAGAAAACATATATTCTACCAGTAGTCAAAAATGCAATGTGCAATTCATACCATCTAAAACTGTATTGAGAGAAAATTCAGATTGACCGAAAAAAGAAGTAACTTGATCTAATATATGATATCTGAATGAATATCAAGCAACTTGATTTAAGATATCACATCTGAATGAATAGTAGCTCAACAAGATTGTAAGGAGCATTTAGAATATGTTCCTTCTTGTTGGGATGTTGTGTAAGAGAAAAATATATCAAACAAATGTTTTATCTGCCATTCCTTGCTTATCTCCTTGCATTCTTCCTTAAAAATGTGCCAAAACAAGTTACAAACAATTTAGAGATAAAAGAGGAACATGACTTCCAAAATTAGAAACAGTTAATCACGATTTGTACCATTAAGTTCATTACAGGAATGTTCCTTGAGCAACACAGAAATCCATTGACGAAGAATCAATTAAATGAATGTCATGCAGTCGCAAAATTTCAATTGTGAAATCTGTGATTAAGAAAGTTAAGCATAATGTATATTGGTAGTTGCATGTAAGAAATTGCCAGATTTTGAGTATATTAAACATACAAACTAAAGTTGACATGAAAGGATGGTATTCAAAAGATGCTGGGAAGAATTCTAACAAGGTTTGAATTAAACTAAGGTCTAAAGAAATTACCCAACATTGGCGGGGAGATAGGATGAAGGATTGATACGACATCGCAATCTTAGATTTAAGTTTGCAGCACTAAACACACAAACAGTTGCATCTAAGAAGCTGGCATATACCAACTGACTATCACAGGAGAATGTTGCATGAGAGATTGGTGCAGAAGATTCCCGTGGAACCCACTAGATCCAAAAGGCATTTGTTAACAAAATGAAAATGAGATATTACTTCAACGAAGAAGAGTCTTGGAAACAAATTGTACCTGCTTTAGAAAGTCAAGTTTTGTAGTCTCATATATGGCAAGTTGAGTTTCATGTACCACTAGGAAGTGCATCTGGTCTTGATGAAATTGTACACGTGTGTCTGACTGTGCTGTTGACTTCCCAGCTGGCACCTGCAAAAATCTTGTTTTCTGTTTTTCCCATCCATCCGAGTTCCATACACAAAGCTGGAAAGGTCAAAAAACATCTGTAAGACATTCAATAAAAGAAACCTTGGAATTGCTTACCAGTGGCATCATTGAATAAGGATATACCAGAATGACAACGCAGTTCAACTTGTAGATAAATCTAATTCAGTCTAGAGCAAATAATTAATAGCTATAACTTGTTAGGCTTCAACCATTTCAGAATATGACGAGGCTCCTGGTAAAGCATTGAACTATTTAAAGCAAGCCCAGAATCAGAATTGAATCTATGAAATCAACAGATTATGACCAATAAACTGGTCTTGAAAACAATAAATTCAGTAATCCATACAGGTACGAGTATACTGAAGCAATTAAAAAATAATATGCTAGCACAATGACCATCAAATAATTGACTGGAAACAATTACCTGAGCATCAGCACCTGAAGATACTAGCACATTCAACACATGGGAGAATGCAAGGCCAGTTATCCTTTTAGAGTGGCCTTTGAGCTTGCTCTTGACCTGTACCGATGGAAACAGAATCAAGTGTTGCTTCTCCAACCAACACAAATGACAACTGGGAAATCTGATAGAATAATCTTATACCTCATCTACTCGGACATTGTATATCTGAATTGTAGAATCATCCATGCCAATAGCAATGATATTATTATCCTGAGGATGGAAAGCAAGGAATGTTGCTGCAGGTGGTGGAGGCATGAAAGTTGTCATCGTCTGAAATTTGCAGGACGGACTTCTGTTTAGCTATTTTCATTGATATCAACTTAAATCCAAAAAAATTTGCATACCTTAAATGTCATCATATTGAAAAGGGAAATCTTTCCTCCAGATGCTGACATCACATAAGAATCATTCTTGGACAGCGCAAAGCATGGTACAGCTTCTTCAGGATTTGCATCAATAACATCATTTGTCATTAGAATGCCACTTGATGGCTGCCATAGTTGAGGAGAAAAACTGGCAGTTGCCTATAATATGAATAGCCAGTAGTTCAGATGCAAAGTAAAAACACACCAAAACATAAATCAGACATAAAATCCATACATATATAAAGTAAAATTGCATATCTTCAAACCTTGCCACTAGCATTACGTTCAGTTCGTTGCCATTTCCACAGTAAATGAATCGCGTTTGATGCTAACGCCAAAACAGCATTACCTGAATTTGTATAGATTAACCTTGATATCTGGGAGAAGTCAACAAATGAATAGAATGATCAGTAGTCGTTAGCATGTCATAAAAGGTTGATGGCCAAAATAGCTTTATCAACAAGAAGAAGTCCATGATAATTAGTTATGCAGTTACGAGGTTCTGAGCAGGTATTATACCTTGGTCACTCTCAAGTTCTCAGGAAGTCTCAAGGACCGACATTGAGATGGTTCGCTGATTTCAGTGAGCTTCCATATCTTTGATTTATCATTAGGTTCTTCAGCGACTCTAGGTTTCACATCTCCCAAGTTTCGAGCATCTCCGTTCTGCCAAAAGAAATTTGCTAGTAAATAATACTTGAAAAAAATTATACTAACATGCATCCACCAGAGGGAACATAATGACAATGATTAACTATAAATAACAATAAGAAATAAGAAAGAACTAACGAGGCATTATTCTAAAAGCTCTAGATTTACAGAAGATATAGTAATACAGTAGATGAAATAAAGGGTATTTGAATTGCAGAAATCTCAGGTCTTTGACACAAGAAAAAGCACGCTGCACACACCATTCCAGTTATTGAAACAACAGAAGTGCCTCTGTCTGCACTACTCGCAGCAGCAGCAGCTGCTGAGATTGGGTTAATAGTAGGCTGCAAGAGAAACACAGTGAGGTTATACGTGTTCACTTTGAGATATTTCATCCCAAAAAATATCTGACAATGTTACCTTGGTAACAGCTTCAGAAGCTCGTGAGGCATCATAAGACAAATTCTCATATGTGCGCAGTAATCTAATACCATCTGCATTGGCTAATACTTTAATCCCATTCTCATTGGCAGAAACAGCCAACAGAGTGCCATCCTTGTTGAAGCGAATACGTGGACTTGCCTAAGAATCGATGATACTAAGAATGAGTAATCCATTGCACAGAAATATCTTTAGCAGGTATACCTAGAATCTTACCGGAAGGCCGCCTTCAGCATCAATTGATGTCAAAACTTGAACGTTGTCCATATCCCAGAACTTAATGGAGAAATCATCGCCAGCAGCCAAAAATCGGTTTCTTGTTGTATCAAATTGCACAACACCCAATGACCGTTTGCGAAAACCTTGATATGCCCGTTTCACAGCCCCTTCACTTTCATTCCATTCAACAATATGTGATTCCCCATCTTTGCTAGTTCCACACGAAAAAAGTCTGAAGTTTTGCCAAAAAGCCGAACCAAAGGTTCAAAACCAGAAATTTGTTAGTTAGACCATGCATAAATAAGCAGCAATTGAGCAAAAGACCCATTTTCATAAACAAGATTGTTAAAATCTATTAACCTTGTGCCATCGGCACTGTAGGACATGGTCGTGCACCAGCGGCCAGGGGCCTCATAATCTACTCTAGATCCCAAGTTGTCATACAGCCATGCTTTTATTTTCCCATCCAGTGCTGTTGAAAAGATGAACTGATAAAAACAAAAAGGGAGAAAGTCAACCATAGCAAGAGAGTGAATGCAAAGTTGTAAGAAGGAACACACTCGACAAGCTAAGCTTGCATATGCACCTAACATGGAAAATGAAAATGTGTCTGAAATAAGCAAACTACCTGTATATTTTCCTTATGGTGAGGGCAGACAGAATAAACAGGAGCCTCATGACCTTCAAAGGTATACTGCTTTGTGCCAGTATTAGCATCCCACACCTATAGTTACAGAATAAAATAAGTGCTATGCAGTCTTTCATGTTAGCAACAATGCAGCATTCATCAGAACACACTAACCTTAATGGTTTTGTCATCACCACATGTTATCACACAAAGTTGCTTATTTGGAGTTGAAAATGCAAGATCATTTACACCCCCAACATGAGCATCAATCTACATCAAAATCTTCAGTGTTATTTTGCATTTGTAAAGTGACACACACATAGCTTAATTTAGTCACGTGGTTACCTCCAGGTGCTGCCTGACATCTTCAGCCCCATGATAAGAATATATTTGCACAATATGCCTTGAGTATGCAACTCCTGTTGGTAGAGCCAAGATATTTATCAGAAAATAATTTTGCACCCCTTAAATTAATGAATGTTTTCTGATCAAATACAAATTCCAATGGATGTCCAGTTTACCAAATAATGAGCCATCAGGACTCCAAATCACACGGTTAACAGATACACCAGGATCTTTGGCTAGAGCTGCCTGAATTACAACAAGAGTATCAGCTTCAAACACGAAAAGTTTGAAAGCTATTCATCACAAGGATTCACAATACCAGGTGTCCCGAAACATTAAGAGAAAAATATACACACCTGAAAAGGCATTGAACATGCACTAAGATCCCACACTTTAAAGTTCCTTGCAACCAGTCGTTCCTTGGAACCAACCTCCCACAGCCCAATATCACCCACGTTGGTACCAACTGTAGCAGGAAAATGAGTTAAAAGCCACAAGCCATCTTCTGGCTAGGGTGAAAGATAGTGACAAGCATAATCAATGATATCAACCAAAGTATACCTATAAGAAGAGTTTGTTGAACTGGATGGAAATCCATGCTCATAGGAGATGATCCTTGATTCAGGGTGCGTACAACTGTTTTGGGCAAGTCATCAGGTGCATTAAAAGCCTGACTATGGCCATATCCAGGAAATGATACTGGCAACACGTTGACTGGCAAGTTTACCTGACAAAAGAATATGTATGTAAATTTGGGTGATAAAACATGGCATAGGAGTTCATAATCAAATCAGACAGAACAACATATCAAACCTCATCAGAAATTCCCATAGGCCTTGTTCTTTTAGCAACATGATCTGAATCACCTGATGGGTAGTCTACGGAAGGATTTGCTGGAGGAGTCCTGGGATGTTTCAAAGCAGCTATATATGACAACAAAATGTCTCTTTTGTTAACAAAGAGAACTATGTACTGGACGCAATTCCAATTACATAAATGATTAATTGACTTTTCTAGCACAATAAGGAATTTACCAGGGATTGATGAAGCACCAAGACCAATGGCTCCTCCTCCAGAAATCGCTGGATGTGTTACTGTAGAAGGATTAGTCATCCACCCAGCAAGAGGAGCTGGGACTGGTGCAGGTGCAGGTGCAGGTTGAAATGGCTGAATGCATAAATCCAGATGCGTTAAGATAAGCAATCATTCCCAAACAATATTTACAAACCAAGCAGGATAAACCCACCCCATGTGCACCAAGTGGAGGAAAACCCGCAGCTTTTTGTAATGGTCCAAGCAATGGATTATTTGCTGGAGATGGAGCCCTAGCTCCATTTGGTTGCCCACAGGAATGATCGACAAAGAGAGTTTTTATATCTGGATTTGGTCTTGGGTTTTTACACAGTTGATGTTGCCAATTCAAGCTGAAAGTTACAAAAAAAGATAACTGTTTGCCCATACCAGAGTCACTAATGCTAACCATAATGATTAAATTAGATGTAGTCAATGAATTGAAGCAGATGAAATTACAAGAAAATAGTAGTAACATATCATGATTTTTCCAGCGTTTGGCAACAGAAAACCAAACTTATTATGAAAAAAAAACAAAAATTACCAAATTAAATTGTCAGTGACCGATAGGAAAGGGCTTTCTACTATTTCATGCAAAAATCACATTGAACTAACAACATTCCCATGCAATTATATGCATGCATGCTCATTGTAAAATAAAATAAGTACAATTAATTTACAAGTTCTAGCACTTCTAGACGGATTACCTTTGATTAATGAGGGTGCGTAACCTCGAATTTTTAAGGCTGGGGAACTGCAGTTTATCACGAAACAAAGGATTTGCTTCAATAAGCTTCTTGAGCTCCACTAACATTATTGCTCTTGCAGATTTTGTATCTCCATACTTGGACAGTTGCTCATTCTCCCTGTATCATGACTAGAAATCTTTAGGATAAACTTCCTATTGTTATATGACTCAAAGTTTAATTGTTTCTCAGATGCAGTTCAATACCTAAAGTTCTCCAATGTCAAAAGCTGCGTGATCTCCTTGAAAAGATCCTCATTAAAAGTGGCAAACACTTTCAAATCCTTGACTAATATGTCCACCGCCTTTGACCGATCATGCCTGCAGAAATTTCAAACACTTACATTCGCATGTAGAAAGGCTTTGGATTTGGAAAGAAAATAACCAAAAATTCAGGTGCACTAGCTTACTTGTCCAATGCTTCCAAATACTTTTGCTTCCTTATCTCAAAAAAGATTTTCATTGAATATCGATTATCATCGACTTTAGTGAAACCAGATAAGTATTTCTCTACCTCATCCCAGTTACCATTATGCACCTCATCTTCAAAATACTTCATGTTGAAGAAGAACCCAGATTCCTGTTCAAGTCTATGTGACATTTATAGCAATAAGCAATACCCCATCAACCGGTAATCTTCACTAGTAATATTAACAAAAACTAATGGCAACTACTAAGAGACGCAGCTTTAAAGGCGAAATGCAACAAATGTAAAGGTCAAAAGAACTAACTTGTGAACAGTCTCTTTGAACTTTTCCTCATCAAGGAACTGTAAGATCAAGAACACGAGCTCTCTACTGAGAGATGACATATTAAAGAACCCGCTTTGACTTACAATTTTTTGGTAGAATCAAAATTGGCAGTAGATCTGCAACCAAAAAAATACATAAAGGATCAGATATAAACGAGTGAACGTTTTACAAGAAAAAAAATAAAAAGCATAAAACTCTAGATCATTTGACCACCTTCCAAAGACAGTCAACAAAACACCAAATCCAGCATTTCTCACACAATTATCCCCACAAAAGGCAATAAATAATATTTCAAGTGAAACCAGAGCCAAAAAAAATTTTCATTTGCCAAAAAAGTGTGAAAAAACTAGGGTTTTTGATACTTAGAGGGATCAAAGAGATAAAGAAAGCAACTTTATAATATGTATGAATCAAATATGGAAAGCCCAACAATGAACAAAACCACAAAAGAAAATTACGAGACAGGTCAAGGACAAAAGAGCTTCAGAA
>JAOTAZ010000001.1:14554270-14566360 GCA_025629785.1 Erythroxylum oxycarpum | reverse complement strand
GATGTTGTGAGTGATGATTGTATATGGAGAGTGGAGAGTGAGAGTTAGGATATTTGTGATAATTTGGAAGACTTGAATAAATTGAAGCTTACTTAGGTAAGATTGTGTTTAATGTTCTTATATTAGTAGTTAGATGCATTTATTGTGATGTCTTGTGCATTAATTATATGAACTTGTGTTTGGTGGATATAGGTAGGTTATGTTCTTGATTAATTTAAGAAGGATGAAAGATGAATGAGATAGCGTATGTAATAGGTAAATGAAGTGTGTTGGATTGATTTTCATGATGTTAGATGAATGGAAATTAAAGGAAGAAACTTGAGTGTGTATGCTACCATTTTATGGCTAAATGGTTAAGTGAAGATCTTGATGGAATTTTGGCTAATTACTTGACTAATTGGGATGCTTATTGGTTTGGAACAAGTATGGACATGATAGGATTTGGTTTAGGTGTAAAAGCTGGAAATTTGACTCTGTGCAGGTTTCAGTGTTTTGATCATAACTTGTGATGTGGTTGAGCAATTGAGGAGCTTGTTGGCTTAAATTAAACTTAAGAAGTGTGGCTAAAATTCTTATGAAGGAAGTTTTGTCAAATTGTGGCTTGAAGGGGTTTGAATTTGGCCTTGAAAGTGAGTGTTATGTGCTGTATGAACCGTAATACAAACTTGAAGACCTAAAACTTTGATTGCATTTTTGACCATTATAGAGACTGATTTTGGCTTTAAGTCCTTCATGAAAGTTGTAGAGGATTCTTTCATCTTTCCATTGACATCAAATTTGTAAAATTTGGAGTTCTAGATCAAAAGTTATGATGTTTACAAGTTTTGGTACTATTTATGAGGAGATTATCGACCAGTCACCTTTGAGTGACTTTTTGACCCCTTTAGAGACTGATTTTGTTGTTGGTCGTTCATAAAAATTGTAGAGCTGTCTTTTATCTTTCCATAGACACCAAGTTTGTCTAATTTAGAATTCGGGCTTAAAAGTTATGAAGGTTTGAAGTTCTGATATCGGATCAGCGAGGGCAGGGCGCCCGCTCGGTCAAACGGTCGAGCGCCCCGCACGGGCTCGCAGCAGATCGCCCCGCGCGGGCTCACGAGGCCAAGGGCCCCGAGTGAGCGCTTGGCCGAGCGCCCCACTCGGCCAAGGGGCAAACAGCTCGGCCATTGCGTCCACTTATTGGCCGATCGACCTCCCTCCACTCTTTTGATCATAACTTCTTCGTCCGACCTCCGATCGATCCAATTTTCGAAGCGTTGGATTTCTAAGACATTTTTCTATCTCTCCACACTAGATTGATTGGTTTTAATGTTAATTTGAAAAAATATTGATTAGATCAAATTGGGAAGATCGGTTGAAAAAGTCTAAACATGCTTCAGTGATTTGGAGATATCTTGAGCTATAGAGCTCCAATCGATCTAATTCTTGTTGTAAATTAAACTAGAGACATGGATCTACAAGTTATCTGAAGGAGCCGAACGACAATTTAGCTTCTAAGATGTTCAATTTTTGGAGTGAAGGTACGGGTAGTGTGTTGGTCTGAACGTGTTTTAGGAATAACTTTTCCATCCGACATCCGATTAACCTGATTCTAGAGGCATCGGATTTGTAAAATTTTTAATTTTATTTCTATGTGAAATTGAGAATTTTTTTAGAGATAAAATTGTCGTGGATTGGTTAGGGCAAAGTCAGAGGACCGGGTAATTGTTGTTCTGGTCTATGTTTTATCAATAATTGGACCTAAAGAGGTCCAAATTGCGTGATTTTGGTACCTGTAGTTTCCTATGACATAGGGGAGCATTTTGTGATGTGAATTATGGATTGGTACCGGGATTGTCACGAGCATGCATAGTACACATTTCAATTCCCGCATGTGCATTATTAAATATTCCTGACTGTCTAAATTGTGATATATGTGTTTTTGCATTGTTATAGAGGTACTTTTGGAACGTTGATCCATAGACGGTGCCGAGACTTCCAGGCATTAGCTCGGAAGCTATTGGTGAGTGACCTAGATAGCTCTCTCGATTATTATATGTTTACTGTGGTGAATAATGACAGGTTTGTGATTGAATATGAATGTGGATTCCAAACAGAAGGTCTGATGTATTGGAAGCTATGACATAGAAGTGTTACCTGTTTGTGACTCTGAGAATTATTTATTTTTGATATGTGTTAAATTGTAACACGTGGATTAATTGTTATACATTTACTGGTAAATTGGGACATATGCATTTCATACATAAATGTGTGATCAGATAATGATAGTTGTGACCGGAGCAGCTACCGAGAGCTAAAAGCTCAACGTATTAGGGCCTCCAACCCACAGTGATTCAGAGTCACAGGCTCACCGATTAATGAGCCCTAGATGGGTCATTTATCAATGAGCCCTATATGGGAGACAGTTATCAATGAGCCCTATATGAGACAGTTCAGGCGCTCGGTCACAACACCGAAATAAATTAGAAAGGTGTCACATGCGCATGTTATATGCATTTGTTGTAATCTCTTTGATTGAGTGAAAGGCAAAATGCCTTATGCTTTTGTGATCACAATCATGTGGTATTTCTGAATGTGAATTATGAAACACCTGTGTTATGCTTGCGTGGTGCATGTATTCAATTGGTTATATATGTCTAATTGAATGATATGATTATGCTCAAAGTGAAATTGTCTATGTTCAAGTGACATTGTGTAATGTGATCAAATATGCAACAATGTGAATATATGTTATGAAACATGATGTGTTGCATGAATTGAGTGGATCATCGATGATGGTCACCTCACTGAGTTCGCAAAACTCACCCAAAATTTACAATTATTTTTCAGGACCCAGAGGAATACCTCGTTAGGCAACGGGCGTCTAACAACCGCATGTGAGTGAAAGAAGAGGTCGGGATTAGTTCGCGTCTGCATTAGTGTCAAAGCATTCTATATTTTATTATTTTATACAAATATGTGTTCCGCAATTTCTGAAAAAAATAGTGTTTTGAAATTATAGTGGGCCCCAAATGGGCTATTGAAATTCTATTGATTGTAATGTGTTCACTGAAATGTTTATGGTTAACATCGACCCAATTTGGTTATGGATTTTTGTACATTAAATGGTTGAGTGTATTGTTATGACTGGAAATGTTTACAAATGAAAGTTGACCTAAATTGGTTATTAGTTTCTGAGCTTTTGAGTGTGTAAAAAAAAAAGGTATACTGAGTTTACTGAGTGATGTAGCACGCTACTCTCGCGGGGCACGGATTCGGATATCACCATCGATGTCGGGTTCGGGTCACGCGGGAGTGGGGTGTTACACATTTTATTTCAAAACCACTTGAACATCATTATTTACCTATCTTCATTGAACCAAACTTCCTCTCCTCTTTGTCACCTGTAACTAGAAGTATTGCACTGCATTTGACTTCCTCTCCTCTTTGCCTTAGAATTTGTTATCATTATTTCTTTCCACATGCCTCTCTCTTTTGAAACTTTACTTACTATGTATGTATTTTTCCCTTATGAAATGTGATGTTTTGTTGATTTTATGTTTCCATACAAATGACCATTTCATCAACTTACATGTTTTCGTAAAAAATGTCACTATTATGCTATGAACTCAAAATTATATGGACATTTCACAAATTTATGGGATAAATTTGTATTTGCTTTTGCTATTAGTCGCTTTTCTTATGCTTTGTGCTTTATTGATGCTAAGTTGTTCATAATCCTATCATGGGCTACTACTCCCATATTTTCATTCTCCACCTAAAAAGCATAAATCACTAACATTTAATTGTTCTAAATATTAAAAAATTATATGCATATGTCTTACTAATGAAATTTTGCAAGTCTCCTTAAAACTCTTACCATCTTTTCTATTCAATTTTGTACCCCAGAAGAAGGTTTCCCTTTTTCTTGTCCCTCAATATCCATCAATTTATATATATTGATGCCTTTTAAATTAAAATTATGAGTAATAAAAGAAAGAAAGAGAAAGAGAGAGAGAAGATAGCGATAGACACTCTCTCTTAATGTGTACATATATATAGTACATTCTTTCCACTAATGACTTGGTTTCAGTTTTATGTTTCCTTATAAGATTAAGATATATGTCATGAATGCTTATATGTAGTTTATAAACAGAAGAGGGTTATATGACTTGAAATATAATTGGCAACTGATAATGGAGATGATTAATAATCAAGTTAGAATGGAATATATAATATTCCTTGATTTTTCTACCTCGTTGTTCTTTATTTCTTCATTATTGATTTGGTAAAGGAAGCTAATAGATGGATCTTGGCACATTAGCACATGATCCAAAAGAAGATTGTGTATAATTTTAATAAGTAAAATTGTCATATTCTTTTACATTTGATCTTGAAACTTTCAACATATCAATTACTTTTAGGTAAGAAAACAAATATTGTAGTTAGAGTAGGATTTGTTTTGAAGTCTTTGTTGTTAATCTGCCTATTTTTTGTCTCTAAGATATTATTTATCTTTATTATCTAATTTTACCTATTTTAAAAGTTTTAAATTGTAGATATAATGGTGATTGTAATCTTAATATTATTATCACAATTTTATTTTTTTGCAAGTAACACATATAATTATATGACTTCTAAATAATTTTAAAATTTTTCAAATTTTATTACAAACATTTTTATGCATGTGTCTTCCTAAATTAAATTCTAAATCATTATCCAAGCTTAGAATTATGAAATATAAGTAAAGCAAGAAAAGGTTAATTTTAATCTATTATTGTAATGTCAATTTTGTCACCTTGTTATAAGTTATTTCTTGTGTTGGCTCCTAAAGCATAAGATGCATGGAAATCTATATACTTAGACCAGAAGGTCTTATATCATGCAAAACCAAGAATTTATACTAAGATTGTTTCTCAAAATTACTATCTGACATTTTTTATATGGCATTTATATTAAGAAAGTTGTAAAGTACATGATCAGATTATTAACTGTTTCTCAAAGTCGTTGACATATAAAAAATTATATCTTTAAAACATTCTTAGTGGTTGTCTCATTCCCAAGAGATCAAGAATCAAGAGACTTGTAAACATGAAGAGATTCATATAAGTTAAGGGCAAACAATCATTTATTAGTTGTATGACATCTCAATTATATTTGTCATGGTTTAAAATGTCTTTGGTTGATGTATTATTGACTTTAGCTAATATTTTGGCGATTAGGATTTTAAGTGTCAAAATTAGTTGGTTATATCTTATAATTTTTCTCTTATGTCTTCTTTTATTATTTTAGTTTAGACATGCCTTTAGTTGATGCATTGTTGACTTTAGTTAATATATGATCCAAAAACTACTTAAATAATTCTGGGAATGATGGTTAGTATTATTATGTCGCTATTAGAAGATGAGAAAACTGTCATATGTCGTTTTTATTTTCACTTATCTCCATTTTGGTGTTACATCTAATTATACTAACAAATTATTACAGTTATGTTATTGACCAAAGTATGATATTCTAGTTATAATAACAATTTACACATTTTTATATGTAAGTAAACATAAATGGACGGTTGGGATGAAAAATTGAGTATGTTTTATGGTGGAAAGATCATCTATGAGGAAGATGTTGAATATATGGGTGGAAATATTGAAAATTAGGACATCAAAATTGATAGGTGTTGTTATTAAGGCCTTAGTAGGATTCTTATGGAGGATGTTAAAGGTCCAAAAGCTAATAAGCTTATGTATGTGACTCTAGGACCTATTCTAAAAAATGGGTTGATGGAGGTAGATAAGAGTGATACTTGTGCGATGGAGATGTGTAAGCTAATTGTAGAATATAAGGTGATAAAGATCTACGTTGATCATGGATCCAATTTATCATCTTTAGAACAATCTTTTGATAATGATTTTGAGTTGGAGGTTATTAATGGGATTGCAGATGATGTCCCCATCAATATCATTTGGTCCACTATCATGCATTCCACCAATGAAGATGTCGTTGAGTAAGAAGATGTAAGCGTAAGTGGGAGTGAAGTTGATCCAAATGAATAAGAAGAGATAAGGATTAAAGAGAGGTTATATTCAAATTTAAATGATAAAGGGTTAGGTTTTTCTAAGGATTTAGTTGCTTCATTTAAAAGGGGACGAATTAAGGAAAAAATTCTAGAGTGATATTTGCAACATATAACAAAAAAATGAAAGTTATAAAAGAAAATACAATAGATGATGGAGATGATAATGATGGGAATGATATAAAAGATGGAATTATGACAAATTATTTAGGATCATATGACAATTGCAGCTTTGAAAAAGGTGGTTTGGATGTAAATGAGATGTTGAAAAATAAATAAAATGTTTATAGATTCAACCCTTATATGAAAAAGTTTTAAATTGAGCTTGGTATATTGTTTGATAATTCTAAACAATGCAAAAAGGCACTTCACAAACTTGATGTTGATAATTTGTAAGAACTAAATGTGTGAGTAAGTATAAAAAATGGTATAATTTAATGAGCTTGTTGAAATATTTAAATAGTTTCCAAGCAACTGTTGTCAATTTTCTAGTAATTTTAAATTTAGGCTTCATTAATGTTATGAACTGACTGCTTAAACATATATATGCAAGTAAGAGTTTATGAATAAAAGCATATGTGCAATCATGTTTTCCGTAACAAAAGTGTGGGTTCAAATTGTCTTTCTAACAATTACTTTGAAGACCTCCCGGGACTCATTACACTAAATCTAATAGACTTGAAGAAGTTTGTTAAGAAAGGTTTGAGAAGTCGATGTTGGTTACAATATTTACTATAGGGCTAGGAAGTTGGTGATAGAGGAAATGTAAGGAAGTGAAAAGGCATAATACAATAAGTTGTGGGATTATAGGGAAGAACTTTTGAGGTCAAATCTTGGTAAGATAATTAAATTTGTTATTGAAAGGCCATTTCTTATAGATGATTTACATTCATCATTCGACAGGATATATATATGTTTTGTATGTTGCAAAAAGAGGTTCTCATTTGGATGTAGAAGATTGATAGGACTAGATAGTTGCTTTATTAAAGTGGTTGTAAAAAGTGAGTTATTGACGGCAGTAGGAAGAGATGCCAATAATTAGATGTTTCCCGTATAGGCTTGACATATAAGCTCAGGCTTAACCTGGTTTGACCACGTTTTAAGCCAGGATTAAGCTTAAAAAATAATATCATTTTACATTAGGTAAAACAACATCTTTTTACACTAGGTATTCTCCTCTTAAGACAAGAGACTATCTTCCTTAGATAGACAATAAACAACCTTTCTTCATTAATAGTCATCCTCCTACCTCCTTGCCTAAGTAACTGAAAGTTGCAGTTGCCCCTTTTGCCACTGGACCTCCTCACTTCCTCTAGTTCACACTTCCTAGTGTCACTGCTCTACTTCACTACTCCACTCCTCGCTAGTCACCTCCTCCATTAGATATTCTCCTCTTATTTATTTTATCAAAATTTTTCATATTCATCATTGTATAAAGTCATTGTAGTTTGTTGATTTTTTCTATGTAAAACATTACAAAGTTCCAAATGTGCACCCTGGTTTCAACTTTGATCTTTAATGCCTGGTTAGTTAAAAATATGTGAAATTAATTATTAACCAGACACTATTTTTAGTTGCTCTTGTACTATTGCCTTGCTATGTAAAACTTAGAGCTGCCTTATTGTGTCATAGTTCTATATATGATTGAGTTGTAACAATTTCTTAATTTCCATACCTTAAATCTTATGTTGTTGTCATTAAAAGCTTTCATATGATATTGTAACAAATAGTTTTGTGGAATTGGAATGTATCATTTAAATTTGACCTTAGATACTGGTCTTTTGGTTTGATTTTATATATTATATAAAAGAAGACTTATTTCATCCTAATTTGAAACATTTTTCATTATAACTTCTAGGTAGGTTAGTATATTAGGTGTCACATTATTTTGATCCATTTACATTAAGAAAAAAAGCATATGTAAGCAAATAAGTATAAAATCTTTAGGCAATTAATTCATGTTTATTTAGAGAGATAGGGTCTATTTTTGCTTGTGTCAGCAAGTGAGCTTATATTAATAGCAATACAAACAAAGATAGATAGACTGAAGTTGTGTTCAAACTTTAAAGAACAAAACATTTTCTAAAGCTTTCAGTCGTGTAATCTCTTTATTAAAAAAAAATCTAAGCACATAACTTGTGGACATTGTCATTAGGTTCACATGCACATGTACAAATTGACATGTATATATAGTTAAAGAAAATAAGAGGAGGATATCTGAAATGTAGTTGCATGTTTCAATCGTAGGGATGAATATAAGGTTGGTTAGTAGGGTTGGGTTGAAGGATAACTAACAAAAAACATAAGAAATATATACATAAAAAGAATATGTAGGTATGCATAGATTGGAAATTGTTTCGGAGATATGCATTATCTCTTTCTAAGCCCATTGTATCTCACTCTTATCTGCCAATACATGTTTGGGTAAGGATGAAATAGGTAAAAAAGTTAAGGAAAAGGTTTATAAAGGGATGATTGGATCTCTCATGTACCTAGTTATAATTAGAATAGAGATTGTCTTTGTCATTTTCCTGTGTGCTAGGATTCAAAGTGATTTAAAGGAATCTCATTTGAAGGTAGTAAAGAGTATTTTGAGGTGTTTAAATGGGTACAATATATTTGTGTTCTTCATGGTGCTAATTTTGATCTTGGTGGATATGATGGTGTTGATTATGCAGGGATTTTAGTTTATAGGAAAAGTACATCAGGTATTGCCAATTTCCTAGGTCCATGTTTAATCTCATGGGCATCTAAGAAGCAAATTTAGTTTCCATGTCTACAGTAAAAGTTGAATATGTATCTATTGCTACTTGTTATGTCCAAATGTTGTGGATTAAGCAATAATTGAAGGATTTTGGTTTTAATGTGGTTGTATTCTTATTTTATGTGACAATACTAGTGTTGTAAATATTTCAGAAAATCTTGTTCAACATTTTAGAACCAAGAATATCGAAATCAAACACCAACTTTTACATGATAAAATTGAGAAAGGATCTATTGAGATGAATTTTTGCAATTTTAAGGATTAGATCACTAACATATTCACTAAACCATTACCAAGAAAACATTTTGAGAAAATAAGAGAGGTTAGGGATGACCAAAATCATATAACAAATGCTACATGTCTTGTTTCTCCCAATAACTAGTAGACTTAAAGCCAAGCTTAGTTCGTAATTTGTAGAATTGCTTGATATTAGTTTTAAATTCTATTATGGTTGAACGTATTATTTTTATTCGTAAATCCATAAATATATATACCATGATTTAAAAAATTCATCAAATTTGACTTTGTGTTGTTATTTAAATGCATAGTTAAGTTTTTTGCATAACATAAACTGAGATTAGGAGCTACCAAATTTGGATAGATTTTTGAAATCTCATCATTATCTCAAAAAGATTCCAAAATCTTAGCTTTAACTAAGAAACCCACATTATCTCTAAAACCTTCCATAAAATCTCATTTACCTTAAAATTATACTTTTATATTCTCTCTCCAACTCCTCCACTCATAAAAGAACTCCTACCTACTTAGTTTCCTATTCATTTTCCCTCTCTACTAAACCTGAAATGCTCTCATTCTCCCTCCTGCAATTATTACCTTAATCCTCAATCATCAAAACATGGTGTAAATAAGGAAAATTGTCATAAACCAAGCTCTAAAATTACCTTCACCTACTAAATCACTAATTCCCACTGAGTCAACAAGCTTGATGAGAGTTATCTAAGCCCTCGCCATAGGTCAAACCTCACCACCACCATTACCACCAGTTGAGATTCCCAAATCACCGTTAATCTTTTTGACTCCATTCAAGAGGTGATAGGGTTCATGGGATGAAACAAAGAAAGAAATAGGAGGAGGACGGTAGTTCAAAAATTAGAGCAAGCTTAAAGTCAAGTAAAGATTTTAAAATTCAAATTTGGAATTTCAAAAAGGAAAGGGTTAAGGAAGAAGGAAGAGAAGGTACATTAAAATCTTCAAGTGCAACCCCCTCGACACATTTGAAGAATAAGAGATTGAGAAGACAGAAAAGTAAGAAAAGGAAAAACAAGAAAAGAAAAAGAAAAGCAAAAGGCAAAAAGAAAAGAAGATTAGGAGAAAAAGGAAAAAGAGAAAGTTGAGAAGAGGGAAAAGAAAGAGAGGTTAAAAACAGAAGAAGAGAAGTGAGGCAAGTTGGAATAAGCCAAATCAACCAAGAAATAGTTCAAGACAAAAAAACTCATGGGCAAGCGTAGAAAGAAACAAGTTGAGAAACACATTGTCGAGGGTGACGGGGATGACGATGATGATTAGCTCCTCTTTATCATCAAGTAGCTCTTAAAAGCATCCTCCTTCAGTTGAGTAACCATAACCCAAAAAACCTTAAAGATCTTGAGGAAGGCCTCGTAGGTAGCTTCAATGAAGGCCATTCCTATGCCTAGTGCATCCACTTCCATTAAAGATAAAGGGAAATGCCATGCTTGATAAGCCTGACTCTAAATTAGCTTACAAAATTTATAGGTTTATTAGTTTTCTAAAACATGATCAACCTGTTCCCCATCAATTTCACTTTAGTTGGCTTGAGAATAATAGGTGTGAAAATTTTGGTGAAAAGATAAAATCCCAAGGTTGGAGAGGTTGTTAGATTTGAGATCATTAAGGAAATGGTTGTCGAGTTCTATATGAATTTGGATGGAGATGATGATTTGCATATGATTAATGGTGCTAATGGCTTTAAATTTTCATTCACTCCAACTACCTTAGGTCACATTCTAGAGATGCCTTTCAGTGGTTTTGATATGTACCAAAAGATGGATATGACTCATCTCTCACATATTAAGGCAGATGAGCTTGCTATCAAGCTCATAAGCAATTCATGTGATAAGAAGAAAAAGGAACTAAACATCAATTACTTTTATTCTTATTTCAAGTTTCTTTCCACATTGTTATTAGGAGTATAACTCTTAGGGGGATAAAGAAGAAACCTAAATGGTGTGTGTTATACATGCCTTATAGAGTTTCTCGATGCTAAGGTGCTCATCAATCTACTCTCAATCAGAATTTAGCACATCCTTTATGTGCTTAAGAAGGGTAACACCAACCATGCCTTGCCTTATAATATATGACTTAATAAAGTGTTTATCCCATTAATAGTTCCCCTTGGTAGCAAAAAGGGAGTTGAACCTATCAAATTTCGGTTGCTAAATAGAGGCCTTGGATAGGTTATCCATCATGGTAGAGAATAAGGCTTTGTCTTGGAAGCCTAGATATGCACCCAAGTTGCCAAAAACAAGGCAGGGAATAGAGTAAGAAATATGGAGCCCAAAAGGTGGGAAATAAAGGAAAGTACAAGCTTTCGTAGTTTTAGGGCCCTTAGTGCTTTGGCTATTCATAAGAGTCATTTATGGACTCTTATGGATCAAAATGAGAAGCTAAGTTAGAACAGAGGTAGATCTCTAACTTGACCAAGCTGGCGCATGGAAAGATGAAGAAACATGATGTAATATACTATTTCAATAATTGTACTTTGTAATGTGCTATATATGCATTTTATAAAGTATGCTCTATTTATGATATACTAGAGTAATTTAAGTGTTTGAATGTATTACTGAGGTTATAGCGGAAATCAAGGATAGACCAGAGGTGGTTTTGGGCTCGACAGGAAATTTTTCAAAAAATTGTCAAAATTTTCAAAAAGCTATTGAATGAGATTTAAAAGCCCTAAAATGTGCTTTGGAGATTTAGGTGATACTTTTGAATGAAATCTAGATGATTTCAATAAAATTTAGTGAATTTCAAATTCAATCCGAAAATTCTTTTGAGCATCTAAAAAGTTACTGAATAATTTCAAAATATGATGGAAAGCTCCAGAATCAGGATTTGAGTCTATAGGAATTGAAACAGGTCAAAACAGAGGTTGTTTGAATAAAACTCGGGTAATCCGAAATTATTGGACTAAAATGCCCTTTTTGGAAACTAATGGTTATTGATGATTTTAAACCCATTCAAAATTTTTAAAAGCATCCAATCAATAAATATTGACCCTAGTTAGAGTATTTCA
>JAOTAZ010000001.1:14392937-14417720 GCA_025629785.1 Erythroxylum oxycarpum | reverse complement strand
AATGGACGGCATCCACCCCACTGGACAGAGTAAGGACAGGGTAACTTGGACAGGAGATTTGATCCCCTTTTTCTAACCCTATCTGTCTCCTTTTGATCCAACTCATTTATTTATGTGGTCGCTAATTCCCCACATAAATGGACGGCATCTACCCCACTAGACAGAGTAAGGACAGGATAACTTGGACAGGAGATTTGATCCCCTTTTTTTAACCTTATCTTTCTCCTTTTGATCCAACTTATTTATTTATGTGGTCGCTAATTCTCTGGTCCATTTAAATGGATAGCTTTAATAAAAAAGGGACAGAACAGGGCTAGAATAATCGGCCAAAGGATTTCAGCTGCAGACACACACTTGATTCTAAATTAAGGTATACCAGAAGCAAAAGAAGAGAAACATTAATACAAGCATAGAAATTTCAATTTCTTCTTCAGTAAGAACCAAAGAGGAGAAGATGAGTTGAAAAGAAACAGGATCAGCGACCTGGAGAACGTTATTAGCGACAAAGATGACTTCAAGATCAATGCCATCGCCTTGAAGAAGAGTAATAGAATGGTGCTTTGATGAAATTACTGCTACAGAGGCGCACCTGACTCCGCCGTTTTCAGTAAATGCTTCACGACGGCGGAACGCCACCGTGATCGGGTTGGCTTTTAACTCCAAAGCAGCCGCCATTTGAGTGATGAAGACCGGTCAAATATTAAAAAATTAATTTCTTCGTTTTTGTCATTTTAGTCCCTCATGTTTATCGTTATTCATTTAATGGACAAGATAATATAATTTTCATTTGCTGACGTGGCAGTGACGCAGCATTTATTGAACCCTCTGGCAAATTCCGGCTACTCATCAGCGATATGTCGCCGAGCTCAAGCGTGACATCAGCCGGGATCTCCCCGGACGACCCCTTTCAGTCACCTGCAACGAAGATCGGAGGTGATTCTTGCGACACTTCGAGTTCTTCAGCAGCATCAAGGACCCAGGCGTTTCATTTCTCCTCCGGAAACCCTAGGATCGAAGAAACTCGTGGCGTCATGCATCTTTTCTCTTCCGATTTCGTCTCGAATCTTCCTGTAATCTCTCTCTTTCTTTTCTTTCTGTGTGAATATGTTTCTCTGTTCACTTTCTGACCGCTTCTTTTTAATCTTTATGTTCCATAGGTTGGACGAAAAGCTCTTGTTTCGGTCCTTGGGGTGCCGAATCATATGACGTATGCAGGTTTTTGCCAGTTTTGTGCTTCTTTTATCCAACATATCGGAGATGCGAATCGTCAGGTAAATTTCTGCCATCGTCAATAATCTTCCACTTCATTTGATGCAATTTCTGCATCCAAACATGCCGTTGTTAGTTATCTATTTGTTTATATTCATTTTTTCTGATGGAATTGATTTTTTTCATTGACATGGTAGGACTGATGGCATGGAGGACCGCTATAGTATTCTTATAAGATTTGATAGCCAGGATTCAACTGACAAATTTTACCTACATTTTAATGACAGACAGTTCAGTTTCTTAGAGGTTTACACTTGTTCTTGCTTGATTTTTACTTCTTTAATTTGAGTAAATTTTAGAACATAAAGAAACTGGAGATATATGACAAGAAGTCGAAGTTTACATCTTTAAGCAAAGATTATGTTGGTGTTGTCACCATTTCCTTTTGGTATTCTAAGTGGACTTACATTTGTCCGTAAAGCTGATTCAATTTTGCCCTTAAGCAGGAAGAGGTTTGCCGTGTGCTTTTTACGGTTGATGTACAGTTCACTGGTTATACTGGGACTCTTGAACACACTCGGTCTTCTTTGGTTACCCCAACTGAGCAACCTTCATGTCCGGTCTGTCTTGGTACGTTGGGTTATTAATATTTTCTTGAACTCCCTCCAATTTCAAGTACCACCTCAACTATTTAATGCAAATTGAGAAGGACAGAACATGATAATAAATATTTTTAGCATTTTTTTTAAGTGTCTCAGAAGAAGATTTAACAGTAGCTATTACATATAATAGTAGAAATAATCTATTTGAACAATTGTTGAGGAGCAGTGGAAATTTAATTCCAGAAGGAGCAAATGCGGTGGTGTTTAGAGCAGTAATATAGTTGTTTTGGAATCTCGTCTGATTTTGAGGTTGCTTTGTCTTGGGTCAACTTACATTCTCAGCCTTGCTTTATGGAATATTACCCTATCTCTTACACGTCCGTGAAAGAATTTAGAATTGTACATGGCTTCTGTCCTGTATCATAACATTCTCATTTTGTTCCTTGTGTCTTGTGCCTGCATTTCTTCTCCGTTTGATGTCTTTAATTGACTTTTTTTCTTCCATGCAATGAGGAAAAACTCAACACAAGCATTGTCCTGGACACCCACTGTTCCTATAAGAAAAAGTTTCTGTGGCACATAAGCTGTTATCAAAATTTCGTGTCGACCATTTTGACTTAGGTTTGACCTAGGTTTCATTTATCGACTAGCATAGGAATGTACCCACATAAAATGACATGAATTTTATGCTTGTTTTACACTTGCAGAGAGATTAGATCAGGATATGGGAGGAATCCTCACAACTATCTGTAATCATTCTTTCCATTGCTCTTGCATTTCAAAATGGACTGATTCTTCTTGTCCAGTAAGTGACTCTAGTTGTTATCCAGCTTTCTTTTGAGCTTGTAGGTAAACTGTAGGAAACTGAGATGAATTTCAATTATTAATTATCCGAAACATGCATTACTTCTAGACATAAGATGAACTAAGTTTATGTGTTGAAGAGTTTTAGTGGCTTGTTTGGTACTATGCTCTTCTGAAAAGATCACAAGTCAGTAATTTCATTTTCTCATAATTTGCACTGGGTTAATTGATATCTATAACCAATACAAATTGGCCTTAAATGAAAGATAAAAAACTTTTACTTGAAATTTGTCTTTTATTTGTGTGTAAATTACAGATTGAGCGAGAAGCAGTTCAACTAGTTTTCTTAGAGTCTGCATGCAAACATAAATTTTGATGTGTAATGTAGATGGTTTTTAGACTTACATATATTCTGTTTGAGGATCATTTGGGTAAAGACCTTCATGACTTTGATAATCCATGAGAACTTATATTTTGTATTATGACGAGGTTATGTCTTGGTGTCCAACTCTTGGACCGCAATGGCATTGTTTGGATGCTTGAATCTAGCTGACTATTGAGTATACATTTCAAGTTTGTCGGTATTGCCAACAGCAGCCTGAAAAATCCATCTGTATTGTTTGCCAGACATCTGAGAATCTATGGATTTGTGAGATTTGTGGATTTGTAGGATGTGGGAGGTAACTTTCTCTTACCAACTTGAGTGCCTTCTTTTTCTCTCGCATTGTACTTCTTTTTATCTTCACTTATCTTCTTTATGTAGTAATGTCTCCTTCTATATATGCATCTTCTTATGTATAAAATGACCGTGCAGGTATAAAGGAGGGCATGCCATAAGACATTGGAAAGAAACGCAGCATTGCTATTCTCTTGACCTGGAAACCCAACGTGTTTGGGATTATGATGGAGATAATTATGTTCACCGGTTGATTCAATCAAAAACTGATGGGAAATTAGTTGAGTTGAACACCCACTGCCTACAAGCTAAAGATGGTTGTGGGAGTTGTGGCTGTGTAGATTCTGGAATTAGTGAGGCTCTTATAAGCAGCAAAGTTGAAGCAGTAATGTTTTAAATATATTATCATCCTGTAATTATTTTTATTTTTTTGAAAAAGATCATCCTGTAATTATTATTTTTTCTTTGCACTGAAATTATCTCATCTACTTGATTTGCAGATTGTTAATGAATATAATGAACTCTTAGCTACGCAACTGGAGAACCAAAAGCTGGTGAGCAGATTCTTCCACTTGTTAACTAAGGAAATTTCGTTTGAGCTTATAATGATGTTTTTGCTCTCTCTCTCTCTCTCTCTCTTTTTTCTTTTGAGAATGTGGCATTAGTTCCTTGGTTAATAGCTTGTGATAAATGTTCAGAGATGACAATTATGTTGTTCACTATATAAGACTAGTGTTTCTGGTGAATTGATGCGTTGTTCTTTTGATAGTAGTTTGAGAGTTTATTACAAGAAGTCAAAGAAGAAACTGAGGACGAAATTTCTGAAGCTGTTAAAAAGGCTGTCTCCCAAAAATTGCAGAAGTTGCAGGCCAAGCTAGAAAGATGTCTCAAAGAGAAAATGTTTCTTGATGATGTAAGTCTTTTGTCTCTTGTTTGTTGGAAAAAATGTTAAATATCTTGCATCAATATAAAACTCCTAATAATTAGTGTTATACCTGGCGATAAGAGATGTATTCATGTGTCTCATAGGTTTTTCCTGTTGTAGTATAGATTCATTCATTAGCCCTTCCAATTTAAAATTTTTCTTCATTTAACTATTTTTCAAAAACCAAATATTTGATACTTGTTCTTTAAATTTGTGTTTTAAAGAAGTCTTTACTGTTTATTCTCATCCTTTTTGTTTGTACTTGTAGCTCAATGAGAATCTCTTGGAAAATCAGGAGATATGGAAAGCGAAGATACTAGAGATTGAAGAAAGGTATGTCCACTTATAACAGAAACCTTCCTCTCTTTGGGTGTTGGCTTAAAGTTATTTTTTTCTTTCTACATGAATGTTGATAAAAGATTACGAGAAAGTTTAGGAAAGTATATATATTCATATTGCCATAGTTGCATTTGCCACATTTACTCAGTGGCCCAGTTCAGAAATGAGCATGCAACATTAAGAGTGGAACTTGGCTATGAGCCAATATTTGGTGGTTGCTCATGAATGGTATTTATTATGAAGCAGACTTGCATGTAAAATATAGAGTAGCATTTCTATTTGTAGGCATGTCCCAAATGTCCTTTAGTGATAGTGTGTAGAGGAAATTCTGTTCTCTACCTTGCAAGTTTCTTAATTGACTAGGACGAGCAGTTATCTTAGTGGGTTTAAGGTTATTGACTTGGTGTGAATATTTACACGGGTTATAAATACTTTTCTAAATTGTACTTTGCTTGGCCGTCATCTTAAACTTTCATTTTGTGTTCAGGGAGAGAAAAGTTCTGAAAGTGAAGGATGATAAGATCCGGGACCTTGAGGAACAGGTAGGATCAGTTTTGCCTGTTAAAGGGTCATATTTCACATTATATGAGTGCCTATATCTATGATTCATGGAATCATCTACCTTGCAGCTTAGAGATCTGATGGTTTACCTGGAAGCAGGGAAGACAGTTGAGCGGCTCTCAATATCAGATGGAATCAAGGATGCCACCATCTTGCCAGTACCAGTGGAGTCATCTTCGGGGAGCAAAAAGAGTAATAATAGAAGAAAAGGCTAAAGATCCTTATCATAAGAAAGGAGCCTGTTGCATGCTTACTTGTGGACTTGGGTTTTGCTTAGGGTTGTTAAATATAGCAGCTAGTAACCTTGTACATTTTAGTTTCTTCTACCTTGTACTAATATTAGGCTACATTTGAGACTACATTGAATACTTTTATTCAACTAGTTAACTACCGCTAATTAGCAATTAGCATTCATTAATCTAGAAACTATGGGAATTTAAGCAAATAAGATAAATAATTTATCAATTTATAATTACCCAATAAAGCATTTAAAAAATTTATATGAAAGAGATAAAATTGTTTTTAAAACTGTAATAATAACGAATTTACTTGTTAGAAATCATGTTTTAAGAAATCATGTTTTAACTTTCAAAAGCTATTCTACGTATACACTCTCCAATCTCCATGAAATAATAATTAATTATTTAATAACCATAAGAATTGAGCGAAATATCTCCTTAGGATATTTACCAAAAAGGAACCGTACACAGCCGGATGGATCAGACGTACATTCTCGTAGACAGATCACGCAGAGTCCTCTTAGATCAAAACTCCAGTGACCATCCTCATCGGCTTCGTTTATTGATGTCCGTGTCAGGTGAAACCAGCTTTTCTAGTGCCCATACTATATTGTTTTCTTGTCTGTGCTGTGCGATTGATTCTTCTTTTTCCGGGTCTACGTTTTCTTTTATCTGGGATCGTGTTCTTTTCTTTCTGTGATGGCTTTGATGTGGTTATTCATCTCTTTCACCATAGAAATCAGTAGTTTCTTTGGTTTGGGTTGATTAATTGTTGCATACGACTCGTTTGGTTTCAATTTGAGAGGTAAAACTTCAAGATGCACCCTTTGCAAGATTCAAAACTATGATAGGTTTTCAGTTTCTACATATTAGCTAATTTTCTTGTTCTTCATCTGGAAACTGCGAATATTGTGTTCGATTATTTTTTCTTGAATCAAGGATGTGGGGGAATGATATACGGAAAAGGACTTTGCGTTTATTGTATTCTTAATTTGGTATTGCTTCTCAAATGATTTTTCTTTTCTTGTTAAATTTTCCTTGTGCAGGAGAAAATGAAAGTTGCTTTCAATGGATGATTTGCCGGAGCAATTGGTTTGGGAGATCTTGAGCAGGGTCAATAAGACTGTTGATCGAAACTCTGTTTCATTAGCATGTAAGCGCTTCTTCAATCTGGATAGTGAACAGAGACAATGTCTACGGGTTGGTTGTGGATTAGATCCTGCAAATCATGCTCTGACCTCCCTCTGCAATAGATTTCCCAACTTGTTTAAACTGGAATTAACATATGCTGGATGGATGTCCAAGCTGGGAAAACAGTTAGATGACCAAGGACTTGCTATTCTCGCTGACAGCTGCCCGTATCTGACTGATCTCACATTAAGCTATTGCACTTTCATTACAGATGTTGGCCTTCGTCAATTATCCTCTTGTTCAAAGCTTTCTGCCCTGAAGTTGAATTTTACTCCAAGAATTACTGGTTGTGGCATATTATCTCTTGTTGTGGGCTGCAAAAGTCTCACCATTCTTCACCTTATTCGATGTCTTAATGTTACTAGTGTTGAATGGCTTGAATATCTTGGGAAGCTCCAAACACTTGAGGACCTTTTGGTCAAAAATTGTAGAGCCATTGGGGAAGGAGATTTGATTAAGCTAGGATTTGGCTGGAGAAAATTAAAAAGATTGCAATTTGAGGTAGATCCTAACTATAGATATATGAAGGTATATGATCGGCTAGCTGTTGATCGATGGCAGAAGCAATGGGTCCCATGTGAATCCATGTTGGAGTTAAGCCTGATGAACTGCATCATAAGCCCTGGAAGAGGTCTAGCATGCATTTTGGGGAAATGCAAGAACTTGGAGAAGATTCATTTGGATATGTGTGTTGGTGTGAGGGACTGTGATATTATATGCTTAGCTCAAAATGCAAGCAGTCTTAGGTCAATTTCACTTCGAGTTCCTTCTGATTTCTCCTTGCCTCTTTTGATGAACAACCCATTGAGGCTAACCGATGAGAGTCTTCGAGCAATTGCTCATAACTGTTCAATGCTTGAATCCGTCAGCTTATCATTTTCTGATGGAGAGTTTCCCTCTTTTTCATCGTTTACATTGAATGGGATCCTTATGTTGATTAAGGTGTGCCCAATTCGGCAGCTTACACTTGACCATGTGTATTCCTTCAACGACATTGGGATGGAAGCTCTTTGTTCTGCCCAGCATCTTGAAACCTTGGAGCTTGTTAAATGTCAAGAGATCAGTGATGAAGGGCTGCAGCTTGTGAGCCACTATCCTCGCTTGTGCTCATTACGCTTAAGAAAGTGTTTGGGTGTAACAGACGATGGACTGAAGCCTCTTGTTGGGTCGTGCAAACTGGAATTCCTATCCGTTGAAGACTGTCCTCAAGTTTCTGAAAGAGGAGTTATCGGGGCTGCAAAATCTGTCTCATTCCGGCAAGACTTGTCCTGGATGTACTAGGTCCTGAGATGTATGCATTTGGTGCAGTTCCTTGATACATTGCTGAAATTGATCCTTATTTAAAGTTATAAACCACTTGTCACATTTGCTTCTTCTACATATTACTTGGATTAAGATTCTTTTTCAGTATAAAGTTCACGCTGCTCTATTTAGCCTGTCAAATAAATTGTGAGGATTTCCTTCATCTTTGTTTAATAGCATTCGTAATTGTTTTCTACTGGTTCGAATATGGAAGTTTGGAATTTAAAGGCCAAAAGAGCAATTTAGTTCCCAATGTTAACCCTAAAATTTAAGCTAGATCTTAACATTTTGGAGCGTTCAAAATGAATCATAATATTTGAAAAATGTTCAAAACAATCATTAACTAGATGAAACAACTGACATGAAGTTTCTTTTATTGATGTGAATTTTTTTATTTTTATTAAAGCACAATATTGACGTTAATTTTTTATTTAAAGTAGAATTGAGTCTCACATGAAGTTAAATGGTGCATCTGGCTGGAAGTCTAAAGTTAAATCGAAGTAGATCTCACTCTCATTTGAGTTACTTCCATTTAAACTGTGCGTTTGGGAGTCTGAGTTTAAATGAAAGTAAGTCTCATTTCTATTTAAAAAGTGCATTTGGGAGGTTGAGTTTAAATAAAAGTGGGACCTGCTTTTATTTAAACGTTACTTCTATAGCTCTTCCCTTCCCTAATGCTCACCGTTTTGGCCTAACGCGAACAGTTTTGAAGCAACAAACACAACGTTCTTCCTGCTCCCTCAATCCCTAATTTATAACATCTTTCCTCTTCTTTTTCTTCAGTGAACAACAATCCTTAATCTGTATCGCCACCACCACCTGGAAGATTAATGTTCATGTATCACCAATCCGTGTGGAACGATTGTTGTTCTTGTATCACCACAACTACCTCCACGTCTGCCATTAAAATCACATCCTAAGAATTGAGGATTAACGCCACCACCGAAGTGAAAAAGATACTCTTTCTAATAATTTCATATTATTTCATGCTAGAAAGATAGGACGACTTTGTGGGAAAAAAAAGGCTATTATACGCATTTTGTCACGTCAAATGTGGCAAAATTCTGTCAAGCAGGTGAAAAATAATGATGGGATTGTATATATATGATTGACATGTAGCATTTGGCAAAACAATAAAAGCTTTTAATCATATGTAAGAATTGTTCACTTAAACAAACCAAACTAACTCATGATTTGTGTGAGATGTGAGAATTCTATCTTCTGATCTCTAAACGCCTCTGTAGTTGAGGCATTGCATCAGTATTGCAGGTTAGGATTGTTGGGTTATTGGTATTTGAAAATTAAACAATTCAAGTTGAGCAATAGCTTATAAGTCAGAAAAGAGTCGTGTGATAAAATAAGGATTTAAGCTTTCCAATTCAAGAAATGTTCAAGTTCATTAAAGACTTGTGTTATGATCTTATTGAGAATAAAGTGTTGGGTGGAGTACAAGCGTTGGTCTGCGATGGAGTTGTTTTATATGTGTTGTGGTATAAGAACAATTTAATATGCTTCATTATAATATAATGATCAAGTTTCTTCATCATTTGTTCCATCTTCTCTGTTTGAGTGCAGCTCTGAGACAATGTTATGGAGTATAATCTTTTGATTTATAGTTCTTCATACCTTCATATGTTGTATCTTCAATTTAAATTTGAATGTGAATATAGTTTGGTGTTGCATCTCTAGATTAACTAGTGTTCAATTGATTACATATTAATCAATATTTGATAATTGGTCTGAGCATTAAAGTTGAATTTGTGAATGCTTGTGATGCTACATGGTTGCAAAGCATTGTGATGCCTTTGCTTCTATAGATTGAAAGGATAATTGCTACTGGCAACGAGAATATTGAGTGATTACACAACAATAACGTTGTTACAAAATAACATTGTTATAAAATAGTCTAATTGTGTATTGTCTTTATTGAATTTTATGATTGTGAAGGAAGTTGGTTGACAACGAATAATCTAAGATAGCATGCCTTGTTTTTGATGAAATCATTTATTAATATTGAACTATATATTTATACACTTCATAAGGCATGTTGTCGATTTTGTCGTATATTGTTTTCACCTTTGCTTTCTCTACTGTTTTAGTATAATGGACAACAATATGATCAATAGGTTGGGAGATTTATGACAATACTTAGTCTTAAGTAGTGTGCTTTTTCCTTTAGTTTTTTACCATTTACATGGAATAAGACTAATGAAATCTACTTCTTTATAGTTGCAACTTGCAATACCATATGTTTATAGTGAGTCCATAGTCAACTATACAAAAAACTCCATTGTAGATCCAACCAAATTCTATTGTCCTCATTATATTGTACTGACTCTTAATGTAATCAACTTGAATAGTTAAAAATTTTTATGACTTTAGATTTTACCTTCCAATGATGCCTACCATTTATTCTTTGAGTTATATCTCTCCAAAATATTTTTGTTGAATTGTGATTGTTAAATAAGGATTCTTGTGGATGGGTGAATAGGTGAATAGCTCCTTTTTGTCATGTGAGTTCATGTTTTAAGACTGGTTGATTGATTAGGGGAACTAAAAGTATTAATATAATTTTGTGGCGCCTACTTAAAGATATGGACGCGACGTCTTCAACTAATACTATATTAAATTCAAATAATAATTATCTGGTGTGTTATTTTGATTTAAGAGCTTCGTTAAGAACTTCATGAAGTAATAATAACCTAAGAAGAAGATTTTATGGATGCCAGAAATATCCTGTAAGTTTATGTTTCGATAAGGTAAAATTGTTTATATATATATTTAATGTTTTTCCTTTTTAATTATTAATTATCTTTCAGATTGAAAGATGTAATTTTTTTAAGTGGTACCATGACAAATTTAGCAACAGAGTTGTTGAAGTAATTTATAAACTGAAGAAAGAAGTAGGTATGATGAAGAAGAAGGCTCCACGAACCACAATTGAATCATGTTCAACGTTGAAAGTTGAGGAACAAATAAAGCTAATTAAAGAAAACATTGTTTTATTGACAAAAGAGAAAAATAAGGTTCAATTTGTTTTAATGATTATCATAATAAGAATTTTTATACTTATGGTGAGTGTTATAATGTGGTTTGTTGTTGGCAACTTGAACTAAATGTTAGTATTTTGTTTAAAACTTAAATGATAAAGAATGAAAAATCCTCATTTCATCTAAGTTGTAATATATTGTGCATTGTATTTTGTCTTTATTGTTTTGTTATTCATGAAATTGTCTTAATGATGCCTAATTAATAGTTGAAAAAATTATCAATAAGTATATACAAAAGTGATTATACTACAATAAATAGTTGAAGGGTATATACAAAAGTGATTATATAACAATAAACAATTGGAGCAGTATATACAAAAGTAGTTACATAAGAATAATTAATTGAAGCAGTATATACAAAAGTGATTATATAACAACTAATAATTATAGTAGCACATACATAAGTGTTTATATCATAATCTGTCTATACACAAAAGTGATTGGATATATCTGTCCATATACAAAAGTGATTTGATGTATTAACTAAAGTTTCAATAACATATAGACAATATTAATGTAAAGTCTGCGAATTAACCATATTACTTCCTTTATTTTCACTTGATTGAGAAGGGTGATCATGTATTGGTTGATTCATTGATGATCTCCTCCTCATTGCTTCAATGTGTAATTGTTGAGAAGTTATAATAGGTTGTCCTTTGAACCTTAGACCTCTTGGTTCGAAAGACAACTTGAATGAATATGGATTAAATTCTCTAAGCTTTTGTTTACTATTATGTGAAGAGCTACCAACCTACAAATAGACACGTCGTTAACATTATTCATTTGTAAAAGTAATCTTTAATGTCATTAATGGTCATATACTTACAATATTGCTTTCTTGACTTGCTATAACAATATGTTCAGCTTATAAAAGAGATCTCAAAGATGAATTAATAAATATGAATAAAAGAATTTCATAAATGATCATTAGATATATAAAGAATGCATAGTAATCAAAGAATGTTTTACACTTTTGGAGATTGTTGAGTAGGTTGAGATTTGCCTTGAATCTTACAATTTTTGGCATTTTGGCGAGAATTGCCACATTTTCTACATGTTTATACTTGATCATTTTGAGTAAATTTGTTTGGATTTTTCAACTTAATAGGCTCATTTATTCCTCTTCTTCTAGCTATTTTTGGTCTTCCTAGCATATGTCTTTTAAGTGGGGGGTTTATTAGTTCTGCATCAATAGGTGGCCAGAAAATTGACCTCTAATAAGTTGCACCACATGCTTCTATAATGCTAGGAATTTGGATTTCTTCTAGCAATCATCCACAAATGCCTCTGACAATTGCTTGGAATGGTGAATAATGCCTATAGCATGCTTGCAAAGATATCCATAAAGCTCTCATGCTTAAATATATGAGTGGTGTCTACCAATCCTTACAATAAACTTGTCATGACCTTTGGAAACTTCATATGCTCCATTATCATTCAAAACTATTCTCCATTAGATTTCATCTTTCATATTCTTCTCCAATTTCTCCATAATCCTGGGTGCAACATCAAACTTCCAACCATGCACACATTCTTTTCTATCTGCATGCCTCTTTATCATCATGATTCTAACGGTTTCAAGCATGCTGATAACTTGGCTATCTCTTACCGGTAAGATCCATCCATTAAATGTTTCACTTATATTGTTGTAGACAACTGGACATTTCGATTCAAAGGATTAGTAACATCTTTCCCATCTCTCCTTAGGATATTTAAGCAATGATGATACATCCATGTTTGATTTTATCCAATCTTTTCAACTGCTTGATAAAATCTTTAGCATAAGTTGACCAAGCATAATTCTAAAATTGCTTTCACAAATCCTTTCCCTTCCAATTCATATGCCAATTAAGGTATATATGCCTAGCGTAGATTTGATGAGTGGCATATGGTAATGTCTCTTCCACTACTGATGCGAGCACGACCATGGTACTTTGTAAAAGATATGGAACTAAAGATAACTAGTAATGCCGAAGGGACCAATAACAAGATTAAGAGTTAAGAAGTTCAAAGAAGTGTTACAATCCTACATGGGCCGAATAGTAGATGGCGTGGAATCTCAAGAGACAATAAGGGTCAATGGCATTATAACTAATTAAGTTGGGCGAAATATGCAAGAAGACTTTCATTCTTATTTAATTAATTATTTTTGTGTTAGAAGCGTAACTTTCGACAACCTACTACTTATGTCTTAGGCTTGTTTAAATCTTTTAGGTCTAATGAGTTGTATTTTAGAAATATTAGTTTGGGCTTTAATTATTTTGGTGAAAGGCTCACGTTGAAAGGCCTTTTACATATTTAAGGTTTCTTTCTTTTCAAATGGTATAAATACATCACAATAAACATTTTACCTTAGAGATTGGTTGAATAATTAATTCTATAAAGGAGGATTTCTTGTCTTCTTTTATTACATCAAGAATATAATTCTTATCATGGTAAATTTTATAGCAAATTTCTATTATTTTTTTCAAATCAACATTATTATATACGTTTCCTTTCATATAATTGATTGGGTTTCATTATATTTAGGGATTTCTTATTGTTTATGTTCTATCAAAAGTGTGTGTTTAACAGGTTTCATGTTCTTTAGCCTTAGGGTTCTGCATCATTTGATATCAGAGCTTGGATTGAGATAAATTCTTTTTTATCTTATGTTTATGTGTTGTTATTATGGTTATTTTTAATTAGAATTCAAAATTAGGGTTCGTCTTATTATTATATTTTTCTTTTAAAAAAAGTAGCTAGAAAAGAGGAAAACGTTGCTACTATAAAAAAAGAGGTAAAATTTTCAAAAAAGAAAAAAAGAAAAGAAAAAACATAAAAGAAAAGATGAGGTGCCGATGCTAAAGACTTTAACAAAAACATTAGTTAGTGTTAAAAGAATCAGTTAAAAAATTATCTTTGGGGTTGACGTGATTATAAGATTTGCTTTTGTTAACTTCATATTTGTTTAGTGCCTTTCATCTTTGCATTCAAATTGATTTTTCCACTAGGGAAATTTCAATTCTCGTATTTATGCATTAGTTTCTTCATTTTCTTTCATTCTAAGTTTCTATTTTTTAATCTCTTTTTTTTTGTTTCCAATATTCCACCTTTAACAAATTGATTTTTGTTAATTTAAAACTGTATTTTTTAGGCATCATACATCCTTTCCTTTTATGTGCCCATTTTGCCTTCATTCATTTTGGTATCCTTGTTTCTAGTTTTGTGCCCATCGTCTTTCTAAGGTATTTTCATTGCATTCCTAAATCTTAATTTACTGCTTTGCATTATCTTCGTTGGGAATTAAATTCTGAAGTGCAATTGAGGATAACAAGTTTAAATGGAAAAAGGCTTGAGCGTGTAAGGATAACAGAGGCCAAAAGCCAAATTTGAGTGAAACTCGAGTGGAGTGTCATCTTTTGAGTGAAACACCTAAGGGAGTGACCTGTGAAGTTATCTTTTAGTGCTAATCTTGCAACTTTTATCATAAGAATGGCCAAGAGAAGGGATGGCAAAGAAACATTGCATGAGGAGGACCACAATGCGCCTGATTTGAAAATAATGTATAAGGCATTCATGAATGAGTTCAAGAAGTTATCTACTAGGATGGATGGGATGGATGAGAGAATTAATGAAACCAGTAGAATCCAAAACAATAGTAGATTAATTGGCAGTCATAGGAATCGGGAGGAAGAATTAGAAAGAATGTATGACAAGTATGAAGATGAAGTGCAATGCGAGAGGGGTAGAGTAAGGAGGGAAGAAAGAGTGAAGAAAAAAATAGCAACATTAACGCCATCAAGATGAAAATTTCATCCTTCAAAGTTAGGAATGATACTGAAGTATGCTGGGAACGAGAAAGAAAGGTGGACAAGATTTTTGCTTGTCACAACTTTTCTGAAGATAAAAAAGTGAGATTGGGAGTAGTGGAATTCTTTGATTATGCATTAGTTTGGTATGATGAATTGGTAAAGAATAGGAAGAGGAATAGAGAACCACCTATATCCATCTAGGAAGAGATGAAAAGAGTGATGAAAAAAGGTTTGTAGCACCTTATTAGTATTGAAAGTTGCACCAGTAATTACATATGCTAACATAAGGAGCTAGATCGGTAGAAGATTATCATAAGGAGATGGAGACACTATTAATTAAAACTCACATAGAAGAGGAGGAAGAGGTGACAATGGCTCAGTTCATAGGTGGATTGAATAAGGAAATTATTGATGTGGTTGAGTTGCAAAGAGACAGAGGAACAAGTGAACATTGCCATGAAGGTGGAGAGGCAACAAAAACAAGGAAGGGCAGCCAAGTCTTTCTCAAATTCCAGCGGCAAATGGAATCCAAAATGGAGCAAAAATGAAGATAAAAAGAGGGAGCACTATTTGGATTCGAAGGAGAAAAGAAACGAGATAAACAAAGGCAAGGAGAGGAGTACTTCAATTCAAAAAGGCACTACTGATCCATCCTTTAAACCTTATAAATATGGGGATGTTAAGTGCTTTAAATGTCAAGGGTATGGTCGTTATGCTTCTGGTTATCTTAATAGGAAGACTATTTATTAAGGGTGTGAAATTGTTTCCAAGTTTGAAGATGGTTTATAGTTTGATGGTAGTGATTTGAACGACACATTTAGAAGATTATTTTGATGTTAATGAGAATGTTGAGTATATTGTGAAGGGTGAATCTTTAGTTGCTAGACGTGCATTAAACTTGAATGTGAAGGAATATAACCTAGAACAAAGGGAGAATATATTTTATATGAAATGCTTAGTAGGTAGGAAAGCTTGTAGTATGATTATAGATGGAGGTAGTTACACCAATGTGGCTAACACTACTTTAGTAGAGAAGTTGGGGGAGAAGTGTGATAAACATCCTAATCCATGTAGACCACAATGGTTTAATGAAAGTGGTGAAGTTAAAGTCACTAAGCAAGTAGTTATTACATTCTCCATTAGTAGATATGCGAATTAAGTTGTGTGTGATGTCATGCTTATGCAAGCTAGTTATATATTGTTAGTCCATGACAATTTAATACGAATGTTATATATAATAGGCACATGAATAGATATTCATTTATATACAATGGGTGGAAAGTTACCCTTGCTCCTTTATCACCCAAATAAGCATAATTTGAGCAATTGAAATTTGAACAACCATCAAGCAAGGATTCAGGTAATGAGGTGAAAAAGAAAGAAGAGAGAAAAGAGGCCATGAGAGAAAAGAATAAAATTAAAGGCTTAATGGTGAGTGACTGCATAAGTAAGGAAAAGAAAATGAGATATGCTGGAGAGAAGAAGTTAGTAAGTGAAAAGAAAGAAAAGAACGTGAAAAGTGAGCGAAGAGAAATTGAGAGGAGTGAAAAAGTTAAGACATAACCATGTTTGTATGTAAAGAAGAGACAGTTAAAGAGTGCATATTTAGGCAAGAGAGCTTTAATCTTGATTTGGTTTAAGGAAGCTTTGTTTACTAACATTGACCTTGACCTAAGTTTGCCTATTGTGTTTGTGACTTTGTTGTAGGGTGATTGGGTTTAGGTGCATATGTGAAAAGAAAGGTTTCCACAGCAAAGGAAGTCAAAACTTGATGCAAAGGGTGATGGATCATTCCAAATGTTGGAATGCATAAATGACAATGCATATAAAGATAGACTTACTAGTACGTATAATGTTAGTGTTACTTGCTAGTACGTATAATGTTAGTGTTACTTTTAATGTTTCTAACTTATCTCCTTTTGACATTGATTCAAATTTGGGGACGAATCCTTTTGAAGAAGTCGGGGATGATGCGGGCACAACCATGGTACTTTGTAAGAGATATGAAACTAAAGATAAGCTAGTAATACCGGAGGGACCAATAACAAGATTAAGGGCTAAGAAGTTCAAAGAAACACTTCAATCCTACATTGTTGAATTGTAGATAATATGGAATTTCAAGAGACAATGAGGGTCAATGGCCTCATAACTAATCAAGTTAGGCGGAATGTGCAAGAAGACTTTCATTCTTATTTAATTATTTATTTTTACATTAGAAGCATAACTTTCAACAACCCACTACTTGTGTCTTGGGCTTATTTAAATCTTTTAGGTTTAATGGGTTGTATTTTAGAAATATTAGTTTGGGCTTTAATTATTTTGGTGAAAGGCCCATTTTTAAAGGCCTTTTACATAGTTAGGGTTTCTTTTTTTTTCAAGGGGTATAAATACATCATAATAAACATTATCTAGGGTTAGATTGGTTGAATAATGAGTTCTATAAGGAAAGATTTCTTGTCTTCTTCTATTACATCAAGAATATAATTCTTATCAAGGTAAACACTTGTCGCAAATTTCTATTCTTATTTTCAAATCAACCTTATTATATGTGTTTCCTTTCATATAATTGATTAGGGGTTCATTAAGGTTGAGAATTTCATATGGTTCATGTTCTATCCAAAGTGTGTCTTTAAGGGATTTCGGGTTCTTTAGCCTTGGGGTTCCGCATCAACTACCCTAATCAATCCTTATAACAATATAAAAGATTCAATCAATATAAAATTTGTATAATAATAAATTATTAATCAATGAAGAACAAAATTCCTTTTATATATATGATATTATTGTAAATCTTTCACCACTATCTAATTTCAGGTCCGAAGCTAGCAAACTCATAAACCATGTCCAAGAATCAATATTCTCTACCTCCACAATAGCCCAAGCCAATGGATACATCCCTCTATCACCATCCCTCCGGATTGCACTCAATAGCTAAATTTATAATTTAGTCTTCAAAAAGAAAGCATTAATACCAAATATTGGCCTCAAATACCTCCATCCTCTGTCTATGGCGTTAAAGCAAATGTTCATTTTTTTGAATAACACAAAGAGATAAAGATGTGTGAATAAATGAATAAATAAATAAATATCGTTTTCGATGATTTACATACCTGTAACAAACTAGTTTCTTCATTTCTGCTTAGCTTTAACTCAATTGTTGATCTAGGATTACTAATCATCATATCACGAACATATCCTTGTAGCTTGACATATTCATTCATATAATCACTCGCCCTTTCTTTTCTCAATCTCATATTTATAGCTCTACACATGCTTGAGTTTACAAATATATTGAGATTTTATTTTGCATTCTTCAACCGTCTTCCTTATTGAGATACTAGGCTTCTCAAATATTCTTTCCCTAAAATTTCTCGCCAGAAACTTAGCTAAAACCAATTGAGGTTTGTTGGTTATAAAACAACTATGCCTAGGATTGTATGTCACCACTTTGAAGCACCGTTCATTCTTAATACAAATGACATACAACTCCTATAGGCATCCCTTGATGCATCTCACTCTAATCCTATGACTTTCACTTTTTTAAAACTTCACGTTATATCTTGTATGCACTGCATAATCCATAAAAAATCTCGAAATTCTTTTATTGATCCAAACTCTATCCCTAATCTCCAATCTACTCCTCCCACATTAGATGGATTATGCCTAAAACTACTACTAGGTGTTCACAATGGTTCACCAAGCTGTTCTCTGCTTGGATATTCATCAATACCAACAAAGCTACCAAAATCAATTAACTCAATTTCAATTGGTTGGTGGTCATCGAAAATCTCAACTTGTATAAAAACCCTTATAATGGTCATGATCATCCACCTCTTCATCAACTCCTTCTCTAACTTCTTTGTCAACTCCTAAACTAACTCCTTCACTATCTCTTTTGCTAGCTCCACAACTTACCTCCTCACCCTCGCTATCTCCATCCTCTCTTCTAGATATAGGCAACATCTCAGGTGCAAATGATGGGGTATCTAATATATGAGTTACATAAACATTAATCATTTGGTGGATTTTCATCATATTAATGAGCCTTAGACAACTTCCATTTAATTCAATCAATCTCAAAGACTTACTAAATTCAAAACCAGGTATCCTGTAATAGGCCTTATGCACTTGAATATATCCTAACTCCTTTCTTATATCATATATTTGCCTATATCTAACATAAGCAAGTCTACTTTATCAAAAATATTTGATTCCCCATCAACATATTTCAAATACGGCTTTACAACAAACTTTCGACCATAAAATAACCTTATACTTCCAAATTGGGCCGTCATACACCTATTCATAATAAAGGGGAAATAAAATTGTCAACAGATTGTGTAAGTAGTATCATTTTCAATTGCCTCCTAAAAGTGTCCACAATGACCAAAACATAAATTAGACCGCAAATAAAAATTATAATATTTCATGCAGCAGAGATTGCAAACAAATATATAAAGGCATGTTGATCACCAAAAAGTTTAGATTTAAATGATATTATCAAGACTATAATGAATACTACGCGCACAATTATGAAAGCTTGGAGTGCCAACTTAAAATTAGAGGATAACATAAGCACTTAAAGATTTCAAAATTGATAAATTAATCTCCATAAACTTGAACTAATAATCATGCATCACAAATAAACTTGAACTTATAATTGTGCATCATAATATGATATTATTCCATCAGGCATCCTAACCATTTCTTAATGCAAAAATTGGAACACTAAAGGGACTATTTGTCTACATCAAACTCTCAAAACTAATTTTAGAGTAGGTTAACATGATTGTGTTAATCTTGTTATTCCATGTAATTGTTGGCCAAGTTTTAGAGGCTAGAATAGTCAAAGTGAAATCATAAATTATCTCTTTTTAAACAATTGTTATGCTTTTTACTTATGGTTGTTTACTTGATGCAATGGATATTGAGCTAGTAGTTATGAGTTGAGATTTTTTATGTGTAATTATCTAAGTGGGGTTCTTTTTTTCATGGATTCAATGTCTATTTCTCTATTGCATATTATTATTATCAGCAGAAGCACCTTAATGTATCAATCAATATAATAACTCTATTAAAAGAACTAATAGATTATCATGTAACTAAACTATTCTAGCTAAAGTAATTATTTTAACTTATTAAATCAACAACTTTTTACATTTCTAATCCATCTACTTTATAGCAACATTATCTTATGCATCTATTATTCATTAATTGATTTAAATATTTAATAATTGGATTGAAGGATATATAAATTGGCATAGGAATGTCTACATCCAATTATTCAAACTTTAAAAATAGAGTACATTTTCTTTCCTGAAGAGATATTGTTTGCATTGCAATAATATGTACATAACATTGAAGTATACATTTACATGTATTGGCTGAGACTAAAGAAAATTATAAAAAAACTAGAAATGTTCAAGAGAGACGAAAAAGTATCATCTTTTTAAATGTGAAGAAAACCAACACATTCACTACTAACATCCAATCTTCGCAAATAAATCTACGCATTGGGGACCACAGCATACATGCAACACCTTAACAAGCATAGGACACGACAACATACATTCATAAACAAACAAACACAAACAAGCAGATTTAGGGGACTACATATGTAAAAGCATAAAATTTAGACAATAATAAACCTACCACGATAAATTGTTGACTTCTTGCTCAGAAACGCAAAGAGCGTGTGAGTTTCTTCTAAGGTTAGAAACGATGTAGGGGAGAAATTATTTGGGATTTAGGGAAGTTTGAAATTGTTTAAAGAATAAATAGGTGGGACTAAAACTAATCTAAGTGAAATTTTCTGAAGAAGAACAAAAAGAAAATTAGAGATTAAGGAAGAAGGAAGAATATTGCATTTGCTACCTCAAAACGGTGCGTGTTAGGTCAAGACGGTGGGCACTGGGGAAGGGAAGAGCTCTAGATGTAGCATTTAAATGGAAGTGGGCAGATGCCCAAATGCA
This sequence comes from Erythroxylum oxycarpum, assembly GCA_025629785.1. Classification (NCBI taxonomy): domain Eukaryota; kingdom Viridiplantae; phylum Streptophyta; class Magnoliopsida; order Malpighiales; family Erythroxylaceae; genus Erythroxylum; species Erythroxylum oxycarpum. Next base: position 14,397,056 of record JAOTAZ010000001.1, on the reverse strand, counting down.
CCATTTGCATTTAACTCCAAACTCCCAAACACATCGTTTAACCTCCCATAAGACCCACTTCCATTTTGAATAAGAAAATCCACGTCATCATTATAGGTCCCACTTTAATAAAATTTTAAAAAATGTCATAACTAGCTAGAAAAAATGACACGTCAACATTTTACTGACAGAGACCATCAATTATTATGTCTAATCAAAAGTTGTTTATAACATTTTATAAGAGTTATGGTTTATTTTGAACATTTTACAAATGTTATAATTTACTTTTGAATGCTCCAAAATATTATGATTTAACTCAAATTTTAGTATAAACATTGAGAGTTAAATTGCTCTTTGGTCAAGTCAGAGGTTGTTTTTAACGTTTTGTAAATGCTAAAGTTCATTTTGAATGCCATGTTATGATTCAACTCAAATTTTAGTATAATAATTGAGAGCTAAATTGCTCTTTGGCCTAATTTAGACCATAGGCTTCATGTTTCAAGTGGCACCGAATTTGCCTTTAAAAAAACAGGAAACGACAAAGTCACCAGTTGTCTCCGGACAATATTCTGTCCTCGTCATGATGTATACATGTTTTTGTACTCTCTAGATTTCCTTTTTGTAAAGGCTAATCGACGGAACTTATTGACAATGAAAAGATTTTAGAAAACAGTTTAAAGGTTGTCGTGTCTTAAAACTGGCCTTGAGTGGCTGCTCCACTTTTCTAGTGCCACCGGTGCCCGTGAAGTCCCGTTAATCCATTAAATGTTAATGCATAAATAAAATTTTATAGGCACAGGATGACCCTTATAAGGTGAAACAGAGATTTGATCCCCTTGAAACTATCCCTTCTTTCCGTCTTTTTTGTGAAAAAGCAGCTTCAACCCTATCGACAGTCCACTCCCTCCAGATATCTCCGAACGATTCCCACTCAAGAATCGATCCCATTCCTGAATTATTGTACACAAATCACAAATTAGAGATCGACCCAGATGCTAAGTTCGCCTATTTAAGCCCCCCACATTCACAAACAACTTTTTGAGCGAGTTTTGTTTCAGTCCCAATGGGCTCTCTCCAGCTCTTCCTTAACCGTCCCATCCCGTTCTCTTTAGCGGTAGACGTCAGGTGCTCACTTCACGCGCGAGCGTGTCTTAGGGTTGATGTGCAGTCTAAAGACTCCGTGAAGGTATGTTTGAAGAGTAAAGAGGTTATGGAAACTGAGGGTAAGGTTATGGTGGGGACGTATGCACGGACTCCTTTGGTGCTCTCCAGTGGCAAAGGCTGCAAATTGTACGATCCTGAGGGGCGAGAATATTTGGACTGCACGTCTGGAATCGCCGTCAATTCGCTCGGCCATGGTGATCCCGATTGGGTGCGGGCAGTCACAGAGCAAGTTCAATTGCTCACTCATACTAGCAATGTCTACTATTCAATCCCTCAAGTATGCGCTTTTGCTCTTATCAGTTTGCTTTTTTAAGGCAAGAGTTTGTTGCTTTTTGTTTGGCTTACGTTGATGTTATGACGATTTGTTTTTTCATTGAAAGTTTGTTCCTTTTCTTATTAGAGTAAGTTCTTGAATTGATTTTCTTGGTTCCAGAGTTGGGCATTGCTAATTATTAAGAAAAAAGAAGTTGATGGTTTTATTCATTAGTGGGTAGTAGTTGATTTATTGGATTTGTGTAAGGGTTAGTTTACTTATTGACAATTGTGATTTTGATTCTTGGCCTGAGCTTGGGTAAATTGAATGGAGGAAAGTAGTGTAATGTTCGTTGGTTGCTAATATAGGTAGAGCTTGCAAAACGACTTGTGGATTCTTCTTTTGCGGATCGTGTCTTTTTCTCAAACTCTGGAACTGAAGCTAATGAAGCTGCTATAAAATTTGCACGGAAGTTTCAAAAGGTTTACCATTCCAGCGAGAACGACCATCCAACAGATTTCATTTCGTTTAGTAATAGTTTTCACGGAAGGACCTTGGGAGCCCTTGCTTTGACAAGCAAAGAGAATTACCGCTCGCCGTTTGAGCCGGTTATGCCTGGAGTTACTTTTCTGGAATATGGCAATATTGAACAGGCAAGGGAACTGATATTGAAGGGCAAAATTGCTGCGGTATTTGTAGAACCTATTCAGGGTGAAGGTGGTATTTACAGTGCAACAAAGGAATTTTTGCAATCATTGAGGAGTGCTTGTGATGAAGCCGGGGCTCTTCTGGTGTTTGATGAGGTTAGGGAACTTTCACTTTTTAAACTGTGATGAGATGAACTTTTCATCCAACATTTGATCTCGAGATGCCGCTATTCTGCATAAACATTTTGTTTCTGACAAACTGAAATATAGAGGACGAAGTTTAACTTGCCTATATTGGTTTTATCAACCAAACATGCTTTTATGCAAGATATTTAAGCTCTTTTCATCCGCTGTAATGGATATTTCCTAAATATGTGGTTAACAATTCTAGTTTGTTAAATAAGAACAATTTTGGCCAGAGAAACGATAATACAGTTTAAATTTGCACTAAAAATTGAACTCTGATTGCATTTGAAAATGTTTATATGGAGTCGGAAAGGATTAGGCTTTCTGTGCATTATATTGGGCGTTGTGAGTACTTTTCCCATGTTACATGGTTGTAATTAGGAATAGGGAAAACTTGGCCATTGGGAGAGCCTGTGTTCTTCATTGGCCAAAGGCTGTAGTGATATGGTCCAGCGTATTAGTGGGTCTCTGATTTTGCTATCCTATTTTTAGTAGCTAAGATAAGGATTCCAAAAGTTGCTTGACATGATAGTTACAGATTTAGTGAGTAAAAGAATTCATCCTGTCAGTTGAGTATTTCTTTTGTACATTACTTTCTTATCATCCTAAGGTTAGCAAACGGAAAAATATAATCTTCTGCTTTCAGGTTCAATGCGGCTTGGGTCGAACTGGTTATCTTTGGGCACATGAAGCATATGGAGTTTTCCCTGACATTATGACGCTCGCTAAGCCTCTGGCAGGAGGCCTTCCCATAGGAGCTGTATTAGTAACCGAAAGAGTAGCTGCTGCTGTAAAGCATGGAGACCATGGAAGTACTTTTGCTGGTGGCCCTCTTGTTTGCAATGCTGCCATTGCTGTTTTAGATAAAATATGGAAACCCAGTTTCTTGGAAAGTGTCTCTAAGAAAGGTGAGTACTTCAAGGAGCAGTTGACGCAGAAGCTCAAAGGAAATCGACATGTGAAGGAAGTAAGGGGTTTGGGGCTCATAATTGGGATTGAGTTGGATGTGTCTGCTTCACCTCTAGTGGATGCCTGTCGAAATTCTGGACTCTTAATCTTAACTGCAGGAAAGGGCAATGTGGTTAGGCTGGTGCCTCCATTAATCATCTCCGAAGAGCAATTGAAGCTAGCAACTGACATTCTGAGTAAATGTTTACCGGTACTTGATGAAAACAAATGATTATCATTTGGACACCTCTTGATTGCTAAACTTTGATGGCTTGGATAAATTAAGAACCTTCGTGACCAAACGTTTGGGAAGTAAACAGATTTAGACAAGCTCAATCCTAAGATATGGAGTCTTATTTGCTCATTCATTTAACTGTTGTTTCATTTTTGTTAATAAAAATCCCAATCTTCAAATAAGTTGGGACTTGGTAACTGGGCTGATGTCCCCAGGTAAAGAGAGGTTCAAAAAGTTTTTTAACTCCCATTCATACAGGTTTCCCAAATACAGGACCTAGTTTAGACTTGGAGTTGGATTCTAACCAACAACTAGGGGTGTTCAAAAAAATCCGAGAATTTATGAACCGGACTTGAATTACATAAACCGAACCTGTAAATAAGATTAACTGAACCTGAGTTTAGGTTCGGTTCGAACCGAACTTGAAAAATTAGGTTCATGGTTCAGGTTCAGGTTTCTAAGGTTTAAACTTGAACTTGAAACAACCAAATAATCTATCATATATTTAGATATAATTTGAGAGAGTACTAATAATAATAAATTCACTAGTATTTACTATATTAATTTTTGAGTAAATAAAAAGAAGAAAAGAAAAAGAAACTACTTTAATTTTATTTTATTAAACGTTAATATTGAACATTGATATGATAAGTAACAACTATTGCATAACACTCAATATTTCTACTTCAAATAGTAATTAATATGTG
>JAOTAZ010000001.1:14359982-14383287 GCA_025629785.1 Erythroxylum oxycarpum | reverse complement strand
AAGGTGAAACTGATTCGGAGCCGAATTAAAGCGGCTCAAGACAGACAGAAGAGCTATGTGGATCAGCATAGGAGGGATATTGAGTACGATGTGGGAGACAGAGTGTTTTTGCGAGTATCACCGTGGCGTGGTGTTCTTCCTTGTGCTATTCATCAAAGACGGCGACAAACCATGGCTTTCTTGGAGGGAATGCGATTGCGGATTTGAGGAAGAGCTTGATAGAGTTGGACAAGAACAATGATGAGCAGGAGCAGAAGAGGGCACGTGAGTGTAAACTTTATGTCACTTTTACCTGTTGAATTTCTGCTAATGGTATTATTTTGTTGAAATTTTGGTTGTGTTAACTGGTGTTAACATAATAAGGGACTGGATGAAATTGGAAATTATGTAGTGAAAACCCAAAAAATTGAATTTCTTAATGGCCATCATGTTCTATATTTTTGTTATGTTTATGTTTTCTTTTACAATTGGCATTGTTATGCTAATTCTTAAACGAGTTATAATTGATATTTGCAAGCGAATGAGTTTTGCTAGTTACTTATATATAATTTGGAATTACTTTAGGAGGTTTTTGGTGATATTTGCATGATTTGGTGATTAAATAGCTTAAAATTAGTTTTGACCTTGGGAATATGGAGGATAATTGATTGGGAATGATAGGAAGTTCTTCCTTATGCTATTCATTGAATGCTTAAGGCGAAAAGACAAAGTTAAATTTAAATATCATTGAGATTTTGAGTTTTCTATTGACAGAGAGATGACTACTCTTTGGCTTTCCTTCCCCCAGTAGACTGAAGATTGAAAAAAAAAATAAAAAAGAAAAATGAAACTTGAAAGTTTTATTCTGATTTGATGTGTAATTTCAAGGATTGTTAGAATGTTTAGTTGTTTACCTAAATTCACAATATGTTTATCAAAATGAAGGTAATTATCCTATTATCTTTTTTCTCTTCAAAATCTCTGTGATGATTGTGTCTAACGAAAAATTGAACAAAGAAGCTATATTGTTAGGCTGGAGTCTATATCTTGATCATCAGGTTGGAATGATACTGTTTTATGTTTGGAATGTTTTCTGGGTTATATTACGGTGATTCTCCACATCTTTTAAATTTCTAAACTTTGGACCTATGTTGAATAAGTTGAAGCCTCTAAGGGGAATCATGCTATTGAATTAAAGCTATTGATTACCCTACTGAACGATAATTATGCACTACCAAAATGCAATATAATTCCTAGAGTTGCTCGTCTTTTTGTAGAAAGAATACTACTTCGTTGGATCTTACCAGATCTAGTTTTTATATTCTAGGGATGATGTATGTTGTCCTTCATCACTGATTTAATTACTGTTTCAGACCAAAGCCTGGCTGTCTTGGGTCAGTTAGGCACAACTCTAGAATTTATGCTGCTTCCTCCAAAGGAGAACTTGGTGGAGAAGGCAAGTACAGATTTTCTCTCATTAGTGGCTTAACTATTCTTTTGGTTATTCACAAGTATGCTCATCCAGTACTGAGTTAATGGGCTTATTATACTTGTTACCGTCATTTCCATTAACTGTGTCATATGAAATCAAAACATTCATTTAGATAGTTCATAAAAATGATATCCAACGTTTAATTGTCGATTTTTCAGAGGTAAACAGATAGGTCCTTGTCTATCCTAGCAAAATTTTGTTCAAGGTGATTATTTTTACGTTTTGAATATGTCATGTATCACCAAAATACAATTCTCCTCCTGAAAAAAAAAACAAAGATGGAAAAAGAAAACAAACTATGCAATCTTGTGCTGCAGCCTCTATGCATTTGTGGCCTTTTCTTTCTCTATTATAATTCTTATAGAAATTGGAAAGCTCGATTTCTTTTTCATTCCAGGAAGTCATTTCCAGATATGTTCATTTTGCTACCACAATGACTAGCTCGTGAGATTTTTGAATTTTGTGATATTTATGCTTTATGCAGTATTTCCACCCAGATAACATGTCTTCTGCCGAGAAATTGGAAATTCAACTTGCAAAAGTAAGAGACAAATTTAAAATGTCGGAAGCAGATTGTGGATCTGCACATGTTCAAGGTAAAGACTTTACCTAGGGCTTATAACAATTTGCCTGATATTGATGGACATGTAGTAGACGTGGACGAGCAAGCTCATTATGAGCTAACCTCATAACATGTACTAGGGATAGGTTGCAATTTAAATCATTCAGCTCAACTAAGTGTAAGAAATTAGTCATGCCCCCCCATTATGGTTATGGTTATGGTTATGTTTCATTTTCAACTAACATGTTGCTTAAGATATCACCTGCATGGAGAGTATGAATTTAAAAAGTATGTATAATGGGATCTTTTAGCAAATTATGAACTATGGTGTATCTGAACTTCTTTTCTGATTTATTATTGCAGTGGCACAACTCACAACTAAGATCAAGCATCTAGCATCAGTCTTGGACAAGAAGGTTAAATGATCAAATCAGCTTTTATATTGGCATTTCAAGATATTTACATTTTAAATGATTTTAGTTGCCCTGCATCTACTTGCTATAATACAGAGATCAGGAGCACCCTAACTTGATCTCCCTTTTTTAAGCTGGGTATTTTATCAATTCTTTTGATGGGTTGTCTTTCAAATGAGGAGTCCTTGTTTGGACCTTCTTCTGTTGTTGCAGTGCCTGTGGTTTTATTTGATTCTATTTTTATTTTGGTGTATTAGGATAAGCATTCACGAAGGGTTCGTCAAGCCATGATGCAGGAAAGGAAGAAGCTGTTGAAGTATCTCAGAAGAACTGACTGGGATTCATACTGCCTCGTTATGTCAAAATGGATAAAACAGGTTACAAGACCAAAATTAAATACTAGAGAGTGAGAGACTGGGCGAAATGTTAAATGAAACAATGACTCTGTCCAAGTTTCCATTAACTAGGAGGAGTATTTTAGCTATTGCCATCATTGAATTTGAAAGCGATAAGGCCATGGGTTTTCAGTTTTCTTTTCCTTTTCTTTTATATAAAATATTTTGTTATATGTGCCACTTAAATGACATTTCCTGCTTAAAGGTAATGTCTGAATTCTTTCCTGCTAAGTGTTGTCTCTCCACTTGGGTATCTAAATAGAATATCATAATAAAACAAAAGTAATATATAATGTATTTGTTGTGCTATTTCGTGATAGGGTACTGTTGGATCCCAAACTTTTCTTGAAAGATTATAACTATTGAATAAAAAATTTTGGTGACTAGTCATGAGTAAGGAACAAATAAATGAAAGTTTTGAACCAAGAAATGATAGACAAGATTAAAGTACAGAATGAGACATGTGGATAGATTTATGATTTGCTACGGTGTTTTTGGTGGATAAGAGATTTTGGAAATAAGAAGAATCAAGGTAAAAGTTAGCAGTAAAATGAAAGCAATATTTGTGTTATAAGTTGATGAAGAATACGTATATACGTGTATGTTCTGTTATTAGTATTCGTGATAAATCATGGATTATTTTTCTCTTTGGATGATACTAATTTGAAATGGAGTTGAGAATAAGGATTGAATGAAGTAGAAAGGGTGATCTGGGTATGAGTTGTGTTAAGGAAAGATTTAGAAACAAAATTGGCATCGATCTGGAAAATATTTACTGAGTGTGCTTCAGTTTGTTAGCCATAACGCTTTTGCTAGTTGTCCAAACGAGTTGATTCTTGATTTGAATTAAACTAGAAATCTATGGTTACATTACTTATGAAGACATTGAATTTTAATTCTGTCTCTAAGAATCTCAATAGTTGTCATGAAGTTAAGAATTGGAAGCAGTACGTTGGTGTATGAATGAAAAATTTCATCTTTAGACTTTAGGGGTAAATTTGGGATTGATAAAAATAGATTTTGGCAAAATTGCCTGCTAGAAAGTTGTAGATCTTTCTTTTTATCTTTCTAATGGTATATAGTATGAAAATTTTGGACATCTGAGCTAAAAGTTATGATCTTTATAAGTGGAGATATTCTGGAAAGAAAAGTAAGACGAAGCAAAAGTAAGAAGGAAGAAAACATCGTCTCAGTTACTATGCATTGTCTCACTGTTCTTCATCTCAGTCACTGTTTATTGTCTTAGTTACTGTTCATCGTCTCAGTTACTTTTTATCGTCATCTTCTAATCTATTTTTGATCCTTTTAGAGGTCGAATTCGTCTTCAATTCTTCATGATTGTTGTAGCTCTTCCAATCTTCTTTCCAACCGTCTAAATAAAACCTTAATCCGATATCTGTAGGGAAAGTTATGGCAATTTTCCTAACCTTGTATCGTTTGATGACCTCACTTTTGTCTCAAAATGACATCATATTGTTTGTTCTATTTTTGACCTCCCAGATCAAAGAATTTATCTTTGAGGCCTTCATGAGATTGTAGTACTTGAAGTCTTCTTTCCAACCATCTAAAGAACACCTTAATCCAATATCTGTAGGGAAGGTTATGACAATTTTCCCAACCTTATATCGTCCAATGACGTCACTTTCATCTCAAAATGTTGTCATATAGTCTGTTCTATTTTTGACCCCTCTGATGAAAGAATTTGTCTTTTAGGTCTTATGAGAGTTGTAGTTCTTGAAGTCTTCTTTCCAACCATTTAAAGAATACCTTAATCCAATATCTGTAGGGAAAGTTATGTCAATTTTCCTAACCTTGTATCATCTGATGACGTCACCTTCATCTCAAATGACATCATATCATCTGTTCTATTTTTGATCCCTCAGATGAAAGAATTTGTCTTCTAAGTCTTCATAAAATTTACAGATGTTGAAGTCCTCTTTCCATCCATCTAAAGAACACCTTAATCTGATATCTTAGGAAGGTTATGGCAATTTTCCCAACCTTGAGTCATCTGATACGTCACATTCGTCTTAAAATGATGTCATATCGTCTGTTCCATTTTCTGCCCTTCAGACGATAAAATTTATCTTTGAGGCCTTCATGAAAGTTGTAGATCTTGAAGGTTCCTTTCCAATAGTCTAAAAATGAGATCAATCCTACATTGTTTGTAAAAGTTATGAAAATCGCGCCAAAATAGGTTCAATTCGATTGAGGTCTTAAACATGGTTGCTTCTTTTGGCCATAACTTCTTAACTAGACCTCCAAGTGACTTAATTCTTGAACCATTAGATTCGTAAGACTTTTCTATACATCTACACTAAAAATAGAAGCTATATAAAATGAAGTGAGAAAGATTAAGTGAAAAACATGAGAAGGGTACAGTGAGTGTGCTCTTAAAGGACATGAACTGGTATTATTCTACTGAACATACTTCAGTATTGTGATGATTTTGGGATCAATAGAACTCCAAATGAGACGATTTCTGATTTGTGATAAACTAGAGACATGGAGCTACAAATGGTATAAAGAAATTAGAATCTAATTCAATCTCTAAGATGTGTAAATTTCAGATGAAAATTGTGCATAGTATATTGTTTTGGGACAAGAGCATTCCAAAAATATTTGAAGTATATCTTTTGAATGACTGAACCAAATTGAGTGATTTTGGTGGGATTAGAAACTTAAGACAATGGGGGATATTTTCTATAAGAAAGTGTTATGTCAGAATGTTCAATGATATTTTTGGCAAGACACTTAAGTTTAAAAGAACATAAGCTTATAAGGAAGGATAAAATGGACTTTTTAGACTCATTAAGGGCATAATTGGAAGAAGAAGTATTTTCTTGCTTATAACTAAAAGAGAAAACATGAATGAGAAGATTCTAGAGAAGTAAAAAGGCGTGGATGAGAAAAGAGATAAGAGAGAGAGACATGAAAAAGAATGAAAGAGAGAAAGAAGAAAAAAAAGCTAGGGTTTTAATTTCCTTAGCCTTCAAGAGAGATTTTGAGATTGTTCAAGAAGAGAAAAAGGTAGAGGAAGAGAAGAGATTCCCTTTGAGCTAAGGATCCCTTTATTTTGTAAAGAATGAAGGTAAGATCATTTTGAAACTTTTGTGTTTTTGAAAGGATTTTAGTTCATAGAGTTTAGAAAATGTTTGGGTTTAAGTATTTTAAAACCTATTTTAGTAATTGTGCTTTGTGGGATTTTCAGTTCAAAACCCTATTGAGTGGGATTTTTTTTGTTATTGTATAAAGGGATCAAAAGAGATAAGAGGAGCAAGAGAAGAAGCATTTTAAGCAAGCCAAGTCTTTAAGCAACGAAATCAATGTGGGTACATATTTATAATAGAGTAAATGAGTTATTACTATTTTCTTTAAATCAAAGAAGTCTTCTGATTTTATTTGCATCATAAGTGTTGTATTATTGTTCATGAATGATTTGTGAAATCTACTATATGTTTGTTACATGATTTGAGTGATGATTTTCAAAAGGGAAAAGACCATGAAAGTGGCATTTTTGAAAAAGATGCTTGTTTCTGAAAGCATGTTTTTAAGAATGGTTTTTAAGATATACGTCAAGTATATGAAAAGCAAGTTTTCAATAGAATGTGCCTTTTTGGGCATTATGCTTATAAGGTCTTGAAATCTATGTGTTATATGGGTTTGTGGTAGTCCCTCAAGAATCGTCACGTGTAAGTTGACCCAAATATAGGCTTCTCCCGCTTGCCCACTAGTGGCATGGAGCTTCCTTAAAGACTCCCTTAAGAATTTACGACTACACAAGATCATTTCATTGGAAATAAGTAGTGCGTTATGTTTTCGACTTACCCAAACCATTTGTTATGTTTATGTGTTTATGACAAGTTGATGTGAGTCATGCATTCATGATTCACATACACATGAAATTTGGCATTGAAAATGAGTTATAAATGTTTTGGCTGGAAGCCTAAGAAACAAGTGTTTTATGAACTAAAAGAAAGTTTTCTAAGACAAGAAAAAATGTTTTCAAAAGTTTTATTTATCTTTTTATTATAAACTGTTGCCCACGAGCTTTCAAGCTCACCCCCTTCCTGTCCCCACCTTCAGGTGATGAGTAAGAGATGGAGTGAAAAAGAGAGTCAAGGCAGGCTTTAGCCACATTTTAAAAATTTTGTAGTTCTTGTAACTTTCAAAATTTAAGATTTCGAAATATGTTGTATTTAAAGTTTTTCAAACTTTATTTCTTGAGTAATGTAACGATAGATTGAAGAAGTTTTGATTGTTTATATTGACTCCTGTATTTCAATGGATGAGTTGGTTTTTGATGTTGACCTTTTGTGGGCACGACACCTTTGTGCAATGATGTCTATTACGGGTTCATGGAAATAACCCTACAAGGTAATATGCACGATCAAGTTAAGCATGATGATATTTGCACGCTCAAGTATTAGGGTTTTTCAAAGCAAGAGTTAGGTTCCGGAAACGGGACCCAATAGGTACGTTATCATTGAGCAATGAACAAGAGAGAGAGAGATATGAAGATCTTGAGAGAATATCAAAGAAGGAAAATATTGATTATGTTACATTCATTGTACTAGATGATACAGCGGGTTGAATACGCATAAAAGGAAGACTAGGATAGAGGGTCTTGGATAACAATATTGTGGTTTTGAACGTTGTCGTTTTTTCTTATCTCCTTCAACTATTTGAACTTACATTTCACTCGTCTTTTTCATTAATTCCTATAACAATCCCCTCCCCATTTTGTTTCTTATCCACCAAGTCAATGTCTGAAACTCGTCTCTGAAGTTCAAAGAGGTAATCTCTTGAAGCGTTCTCACTTTGACTTTCTGACCATTGAACTAATAATTGCGTTGTTGAGCGATTGTTCCTTTTAACGATCCTTCTTCCTAACAGTACCATTGGGTTGTGTTCTATTGTAGTGAGTACTTCTGGTAAAGTCTTGTCCTATATAAACTCTCATGAGTTGTTATACGTGAAAAATTGGATGAATAGACATTCCAAGGGGTAACTCCAACCATAGGCTACATTTTCCACATGCTTCAGAAGTCAACTACTGTATTTTCCTTTCTGCTACTATACTGGACTTTAAAATTATACCATATTAGCTTCAGGGGACATGATTGATGAAAGGGTGCAGATAGTCATTGCTCCAACAATTACTTCAAATTCAATGATCTGTTAAGATGATGAAGGGTTTGAGGCTGAGATAGTGATGCCACTGCTTGGTAGCTTTGATCACAACCATAAATTCCTTTTCATACGTTGACTGTCCTTGATGTTTTAGAGCTAGTGTTTTGCTAAGGTAGGCGATGGGATGATCTTCTTGTTGTAACATTGCTCTTTTTCCAACCCACTAGTGGTGGTCTCCATAATAAAAGGTTTTGAGAAGTCAAGAAGTGCCAGCACCATCATTGTAGTGATTGCTTCCTTCAATTTCTCAAAAGCTTCATTTTCTTTTCTTTTTTAACCAATTCCATTGTGATGAGTTTCTTTCTTCAGTAATTCTGTTAGTTGCCTCGCAATCAACCCATATCCTTTGATAAATCTCCTATAGTATCTTGTAATTCCCAGAAAAACTCTGAGTTCCTTCAAGTTCCTCCGTTCCCCCAATCTGTTTTCGTTTTCACCTTCTTTCCAACCGTATCTACTCCTTTCTCCAATATGGTATAATCCAGGTATTTAATTTGTCTCGCTCTAAACACACATTTACTTCTCTGAATTATAACTGATTGGCTTTCAGCATTTCCATTGTCATAGCAAGGTGTTTCATATGCAATTGCAAGGATTGACTACAAATCAAGATGTCGTCGAAAAATACTAGTTATGACCTTTTTTAGTTTGTTTGTTGTTTCTTTTTTCTTTTTTGTGCTCTCTGAAGGTGGAACTTTGTTATTTCTAACATTGCTTCATGTTCCTTGAGAGCTTGCTCTACCTCTAATATTTTTGAGTCACCAATGAAGTACAGAAGGTGGAGAGTATCTGTATAGGATTTCAGAGCGTGTTGTATTTATGGTTGTGGTATGTTGTATTATACCACCATTTGGCTAAAGAAATCCATTCACTTCACCTTCGGGGTGTATCTCCACAAAAAACATCTCAGGTAGGTCTCCACTATTTTGTTAACTGCCTCCATTTGCCTATTTGGTCGTCTATTTGTGGGTGTTAAGCCGTCGAAAATTTGAGGCTAACTCCCTGTCATCAATAATTGCCTCCAGCATTCCATGCAGTTTGAAAATATGATTGAGGAATAATGTTGTGATATACTTTGTTGAATAAAGGTGTTTAACGGAAATCAAATTGGCATACTTTGTAAACCTATCAACCACTACTAGTATCATAAAATTCCCTTTAGATTTTGGAAACCCTTCGATGAAATCTATGCTAAGTTCTCTCCAACTTCCATCAGGGATTTGAAGGGGTTGTTATAACCCAAATAAGCTGTCGTATGATACTTTTTTATGAACATATCATGCACTTTTTAATGTAATTCTAAGTATATGATTGAGGAATAATGTTGTGATATCCTTTGTTGAATAAGGATGTTTAATCGAAATGAAATGGGCATACTTTGTAAACCTATTAACCACTATTAGTATCATAAAATTCCTTTTGGATTTTGGAAACCCTTTCATGAAATATATGCCGAGTTCTCTCCAACTTCCTTCAGGGACTTTAAAGGGTTGTTATAATCCTGGATAAGTTGTCGTTTCATACTTATTTTAACATATCATGCACTTTTTTTTAATGTAATTATAAGTATCCCTGGCTAGGCCCTTCCCAAATTTTGTAATATCTTTGTGGTCGTCAGTACACCAAAACACCCTCCCATCATGCCGTTGTGACTCACATTGATTAATTGTTCTCTAAGTTTGCTATCAACCCCTATCAAAGTCTCTCCTTCCAATATAATAACCCATTCTTCCACTCATACACTCTTGAACTGATTTATCCATTCAATAGGTTCTTAATCAAATCTTACGATCCATTTCTTGGCTTTTTTTATATCTTCCATTAACCCCCTCATACATACGATAATGATATCATCAGCTGTTCAAAACTAGTGAATCTGGATAAGACCCCAACAACTATATTTTCCTTTCCACTGTGTTATTGGACTTCAAAATCATACCCCAATAGCTTCAGAAGCCATGATTGTTGAAAGGGTTTTGAGGCTAATATAGTGGTGCCACTGTTTGATTGCTTTGATCACAGCCAAAACTTGTTTTTCATATGTCGATAGTCCTTGATGCTTTGGAGATAGTGTTTTGCTAAGATAAGCGATAAGATGATCTTCTTATTGTAACATTGCTTTGATGCCCAAACCACTAGTGTCAGCCTCCACAATAAAAGGTTTTGAGAAGTTAGGAAGTGCCAGCATTGACATTGTAGCGATCACTTCCTTTAACTTTTTGAAAACTTGATTTTCTTTGTGTTGCCAGTTCCATTATGATGAGTTTTTTTTCTTTAGTAATTACTTTAGTGGCCTCACAATCAACCCATATCCTTTGATAGTTGTCCTGTAGTATCCTGTAATTCCCAAAAAACTCTGAGTTCCTTCAAGTTCTTCAGTTTCCCCAATCTCTTATTATTTTCACCTTACTTTCATCCGTAACTACTCCCTTCTCCAATATGGTATAATCCAGATATTCAATTTGCCTCGCACCAAACACACACTTGCTTCCTTGTAAATATAACTAATTAGCTTTTAGCGTTTCCATTGTCACAGGTGTTCGATATGTAAATGCAAGGATTGACTATAAATCAGGATTTTGTCAAAAAAACCAGCATAAAGTGTTGAAGATATGATTTAAATAACCTATTCATTACTCTCTAGAATATTGATGGTGCATTAGTTTAGCTAAAAGGCATCACCAAAAATTTGTGATATCCTTCATGCGTCTTGAACTCTTTTCTTAGCATGTCTTCGAGCTGCATTCAGATGTAATGGTAACCTGAACATAAATCCAATTTCATCATCCAACTAGACCCATGTATTTTGTTAAAGTAATTCTTCTATCAATGGGATAGGAAATTTATCTTTGATTATGTGTTTATTGAGCTCGTGATAACCCACGCACATCCGTCATGAGTTGTCTTTCTTCTTGACAAGAACTGCCGATAACGTGTATGGTTCGTAACTATGTTGGATAAATCCTTGGTTCATCATTTTTTGCACAGATTGTTAGATGATATCCTTTAGCTCTTGTGTATCTGTAAGTCAAGTGTTAATGGCTTCCACTCCCTTCTTTAAAAATATTTGAAGTTTTTGCTTCTTTTTCAGCAGTAACTGGATGGTTCCCTTAAAACTACATCAAAATTCGACAACATAATAGTAATTTTATCAAAAGCAATCCATTAGTCTTCCCTTACCTCAAATTGTTGTAATTGGCATTCAATTGCAAAAGTGAGTTTCATTATGAAGTTGCTCCCCTCTTAAGCATTGAAGTGTCCAGTGGAAGTCTTTACTTGATAAGGGACTAGTTACAAACAACAAAAATAGAATAATAAAGAACTAAAAATGATATAGTTTTGATATTTAAATTTTAGTTTCATTTTTAAGGCTATACGAACTCAAATCGTAGACCTTTTTGGCACAAATTGTATTTCTAAGTAAAATCCCATTCTCTTATTGGGCCCATTATCACTTTCATGGATACATTTAGATAGTCGACTTCTAATTGCTCACCTTCACATTCATCCTTATCACCCTTCGTTACCGCTTTTAACTAGTTTTCGTCTCTAACAACCACATCAAGTTATAATTGCTTTTTCTTACATTTGTGTCCCAACCTATATTTTTTTATCACACCAAAAGTAGAGTCCTCGTGCCCTTTTATCTTTAAATTCGTTACAACTAATGTGTTTTAGGGTTTTAAATGTTTTTGCTAATGTCAAACGTCTTGGAGCCTTCAAATTAGGTGGTATTCAATCTGGGGTAACACTCCTTACATTTAGTACTTGTTGTGTTCTCGAAATTGAGCCCTGACCACCCTTAAAGCTCATATTCCTTAACGTGATTCCTTGGAAGAAGGAGATCCTACCCTTCGCTATCAGTACTGCTTCCTGTTTCCTTGCCAACATATATACGTTATGTAGGGATGATGGTTTATGCAACCATATTGTTACTTCAATTTCATACTTGAGACCCTTTAGGAAAAACCCAATCTAGTATTCCTCGGACAATGATAACTTTTAGAATAGTGATCAAATCTAGCTCAGTATTCTAACACCGAATCTTCTTGTTTCAAATTTTTAATGTCTCCTACCAGATTGTTAAATATTTCTGCATCAAAACGCTGGTTAAAGACGTTTATGAACTCCTTCCAATCCACCACCTCTAGTTTTTCGATTCCGTAAGTAAAGTCTATACCACTCTTGTGCTTGTTCATCAATGTGAAGAATCGCCATGCCTACCTTAACCTTCTCTACCATCTGAACCAGTTGAAAAACTGCTTGCACCTATATAACCAAAGCTTGATTTGATCACCGTCAAAGTTTGGAAACTCTATTATGTTCATCCTTATAGGGACTGCATTTTCGTTTTTCTCTTGTATAATTTGCTCACTTCAAATCATGAGTTCCAGAGTAACTATGGTGGTTACTCCTGGCTCCACTCCTTGTCGCTGTATGAATTGTGCGAAAATAATCTTAAGCTCCAGTACGTCCTTCTCATACCTTTCTACCCTATTTTGTGATTCAAGAGACAATTTCTCATTTTTGATCTATGCTTCTGTTAGGCTCTTCATGTTTTCTTTAATTCTTCTCAACTCAGCACCCTTTATACCTTCTGTCATAAAGAAATTTGTGCGAATGTTTTTTTTGTGTATTCTTATTGAAGGAATCAGAAATATATACACGATACAACTCAACAACTTCCTAATTTAAAGTATTTAAATAGTTACAGAAGATAACACAGAATCTCCTAATGATATTACAGATATACATGATATATGTACACCTAATTATTCTATAATTACCGCAATACTCCCCCTCAAGTTGGAGCATGTAGGTCATGAATGGCCAACTTGCAAAGAAGATATTGAAATTGTTGTTTTCTGAGAGCCTTGGTAAGAGTATCAGCGAGTTGCTCCGTGGTCCAAATACAGAAAGTGGCAATATTGCCAACGTGTATTTGATCACGCATATAATGACAATCAACCTCGATATGTTTATTATAATCACCGAACATAGGATTCACAGCTATGTGAAGAGACACCTTACTATAAAAAAATAAATGCATAGGGCGTAGATGAGGTACAACAAGAGAAGTGAGAAGTGACTTAAGCTATGTAAGCCCACAAAGAGTAATGGCCATAGAACGGTACTTTGCTTCCATGGAAGAACAACATAAAATAGGTTGCTTCTTTGTCTTCCATTAGATCAAAGACACCTAACATAATGAAGTAACTAGTAATAGAACGTCGCGTCAACAGACAAGTTGCCTAATTAAAGTCACAATAAGCATTGAGATGTAGATCACTATCATGACATAGCAGAAGCCCTTGACCAGGATTCCCTTTAATGTATCGTAAGACATGAAAAACAACATTCCAAAGAGCATCCTTGGGATATTGTATAAATTGAGCAAGAGTATGTACCGTATAGCAAAGTTTTGGATGAGTGATTGTCAAATAGATGAGGTGACTAACTAATCATCGATAACGATCAAATTCTAGCAAACTCAAGCCCAGTAGCAAATGTGTTGGAACCCCACCCTGGTGCGACACGTGCCCGACGTTCTACGTGATATCCGGACGCGCATCCCACGAGGGAGGGATTCCTCACCACAGAAGAAACTCAAATCAAACTTAGTTCACTTACTCCCAAAAGGATCGTGACAAATTCACCCTAATGGTCCTCAATTTTCATAACATTAACCTAAGCAAATAAAACCCTCAATTAAATCTCACTAAAAAAATATAACAAACTACACATCAAAATAAAAACAAAAACATAAACAAGCTTATGACTATGAAAAAGGGATCGGGGCCTAACAAAATGCAAACCTGTAGCATCCCACTCCCGCAGGACCCGAACTCGACATCGATGGTAGTATCAGAGTCCGTGCCCCGCGAGGGTGGCGTGCTAGAGTACTGAAACAGTCAAATGTCGGCATTATTTTTTTTAAACCACAAACATAATGTACGGAGATCCATAACCAAATTGGGCCCAATTTCGTTTATAAACATTTTCGGTTACACATAACAACTAGTACACAACTCATCAGAAATTCATTAATCATATAGGGCCCATTACAAAGACAAAATATTATAGTCATAATGACTTTACATTACAACATAACTCTATTTGTATACACATGATGCAAACATTTCAGAATCCAATATTGATACAAAAATTAGCAGAATACAAATTTGTACAAAATAATAAAATACAGAATGCAGACGCAAACTAATCCCGAGCTCAAGCTTTCACTCGCATGCAGTAGGTATACTCCCATTGCCTAACAGGGTATTCTTTTGAGTCCTGAAAAATATTTTCAAATTTTGGGTGAGTTTTGCGAACTCAATGAGTGACCATCATCGATGGCTCACCCAATCACATAACACATAAATTCCATCATTCACATTTCACATTCATTTTTACACTTCGCATTCAATACATTTAAAATCATTTATATTATGAACATGCAGTGCACACGAGACTCACTTTCCATTTATTACTTTGTTGTGATCAAGTACCTAACTGTCACGTATCCATTGGATATCGAGCTCATTGATAACTATCCCATATAGGGCTCATTTAATATTGAGCTTGAGGCTCTGATTCACTTTCGAGCTCGAAGCTCTTTTTCACACGTTGAGCTTTAAGCTCTGATCGGTAGCTACTCTGGTCACAACTCCATTATGTTTCATGCATTCATGAAATGGAATGCACCAATTACATATGCATATCCCCATTCACTAACATTCGTATATCATCGGACCTTAGTCCGGCATTCAACATTTAAGTTGAGAACACACTCTCATACATATGCAAATGCACATTCAAAACACATTTGTCATCGGACCGTGGCCCGGCATTCAACAATCAGATAATGCACACTTATTTCATCTTATTCACATACAAGTAGCACTTCAATATCGCAATCAACATCACAACATCGGACCTCCTGTCCGGAATTCAACACAATCATTAACATTCATATACGCATTCAGTAGCCTATCAATACAAAATTCACAAGAGAACAATTAATGAAATGAGACCATCTCGGTCTACTCACAATACGCTCCACATTACCATTGGCTTGTAATTGCTGGGAACGCCTGAATGCAGATATTTAGCCTGCATAACCCATTTATGCAAGATACACATATGTCACAATTTGTACAATCATGAGTGTTTAATAATGTACATGACTTAAATAAAATATGTATAATGCATGTTCATGACAATCATAGTATCGTTTCATAAATTTCATCATAAAATTGTTCCCATATCCAAACTCATTAATTCCTAGGGTTAAGCCGCACTAAAATCCTTAAACTTGCAATTTATGCTAATTTAAATTTTCTCAAACCACACTTTCAGGTCTACTGTTCCCAATCAATAAGACTGTCAACATCAGATAAGCTTAGCAACCTCTCTTGAATAACAATGTTCCCCTATGTCTTAGGAATCCATAGACACCAAAATTACTCAATTCGGATCTCTATAAGTCCGGATATTGCCAAAACGTTGTCCAGGAAAATAATCAATCGGTCCTCTCACTTTGATTTAATCCATCATTTCCAATTTGATCTCAAAAAACCACAAATTCACATGGAGAGGTAGATAATTATCTTATGAATCTGACGCTTCAACAATCAGGTCAATCAGAGGTCGGATGAAAAAGTTATAAACAAAAGAGTGGAGAGAGGTCGGGTCAGGAAAAATATAACAACTAGTTGACTAGTCGAGGACTATTAATCGACTACAGTGGTCGACCTGGGAAACTCTGTTCTTTTTCTCTTGACAACCTAACTTCCACATTTCATAATTTCTACCCCAGAACTCCAAAATTTGCAAACTTGGTATCAATGGAAAGATCAAAGAAATCTATAAAATTTTCATGAAGGACTCGAAAACCAATTACACCTTTAAAGGAGTCAAAATCCCAAGCAAAGTTACTATCCAATACATATCAACCTAAACAGTACCACAATTTTCAAAAAATCATAACTTCCTATCCCATTGTCCAAAAATTTCATTCTTTATCTCAATGGAAAGATCAGAACACATTCTAAAATTCTAATGAAGCACTTAGAAACAAATTATACCTCTAACTAGGTCAAATTCCCACATGATTGTGGCTGCCCTGTTTTCCTTCATCTAATCCATAAGCAAAGTTCAATCACTCATAACTATCAACTCCAATGTCGAAAAATGACACATTTTATGGAGATAGAAAGCTATCAAGAAAAGCTACAACTTTCATGAAGAAATTAGAAGCAAATTCTACCTAAATAAACCCAGAAGAATTGCCAAAGTTTCAAATCACAAATTTAACTTTAGTGCCACTAAAATTGCATTATTCATCCCTACACACATTGACACATTCATGTCAAAATTTAGGGCTCTTAAGGACAACATTGAACGTCATTTTCTTCACAAGAATTATAGCCAAATACCTCTAGTTTAAGTCAAACAAAAAATCATCTCAATTGTACATTTATAGAAGAAGTTATGGCTAAATCCTTGAAACATACTCAAATCAAATTTCCAGCTTTTCATCATAACACCTTTCCTATCTCTTCCATACCATTTCTACACCAATAACACGACTCAATTCACTCATTATATCAACCCAACCAAATCAAAACCTCCACTTGAACAAGAGTCCACAAAATGGCAGCAACATACACTCAATCCTTTATACATTTCTACACTCATCTAAATCATCAATTAATTATCAATATAGGCAAGAAAATCACACACCCATATACCCAAAATACAATTTCCATGCAATTAATTTTAAATAACAACAAAAATAATTTATTTAACTACAAACCCATGATATTAGACACAATTCTTACCTAATTAAGCTTCCAATTCTTCAAAACTTCAAAATCTCACAAACTCTCTAACTCCCTCCACCATACACGATCATCATCATCTTGAGGGAGTGAGGTTTAGGTTGGATTTTTAATGAAAAAAAGAAGAGCAAGCAAGGTGCAAGAGTGGGACAAAAATCAACATGGTGAGGGTGAGAGTGAGTTTCGTGAGTGATGAAGAGAAAGATGAAAAAATGAAGAAGAGAAGCATGTATCATGAATGGCAATTTAAAGACTATGAAATGGTCTTTAATTTGGAAGAAAAACTTTATGAGTGGATGCCACTTGTCACTTTTTTGTGTCTCCAATTAATCTTTTAAAAAACTAGCCATTTATCTCTAATTTTCAACCCAATTTTCTCCCAAATTTTAATGAAAATTTCAACCCAATTTTCTCCCAAATTTCAATGACACTTGTTCTTGAATCTAAATGTCTACTTCCATTCGACTCTTATTTCTACTACTATTCACCAATTATTTTGTCACTTGACATTTTTCCTAGTCTAGAAATTACCTCGAATTTTCAGAAAAAATTTTCTAAAATTCTCTAAAAATTCTAAATCAACAATGATCCTCTCCAACTCAATTTTCCATACAAACAAACCACAATTTTCAATAACAATCACATTTATTAACAATTATACAGGGAAAATGTCATGAATGCATGAACAGTCATTTTCATGTGCAAAAATTCACTATTCATGTGCATGTGCACCATATGAAATGCATGAGCATGAGATGTGTTTTCCTAATTTCTCTTATTGATCTCACATGTACCAAATTCCTAGGGTTCAAATCCTTTGTATGGAAACGGGATGTTACAAAACCGATGGTTCTACTTAATAGGGAAGTCACACAATTTAGCACAAAGTAAACTAGCTTCGGAAATAATATCCAACACATATTTTCCCTGAGAAATAAAGAGAACTTTAGGACCATGTGCATCTCAAGATTAAGAAAATACTTCAAGATTCTTTAGTCTTTCATATAAAAATAGGCACTCAAATATGCTTTAAAATTAACAATTGGATCAGAATTATTGTCCACAATAATAAGGTCATCAACGTAAACCAGAACATGAATTTCAATACCATTGTGCTGAAAAGAAAAGAGGGAATAATTTGCATATGACTAGGTGAAGCCAAAAGATGTAAGGGCATTGGTAAGTTTAACAAACCAATTTCGCGGTACTTGACAAAGGCCATAAAGATACTTTCAAAGATGACATACTTTACCAGGAGAAGAAAAGCATTATGAACATCCATTTGGTGTAGTTCCCAATCATGAATAACTACCACAACTAAGAAAACACGAACAGAAACTATTTTTGCAACAGGAGCAAACATTTCATTATAGTCAATACCTGCCACTTGATTGTTAACAAGAACATTTCATTGATCTATTGGAATCCAACCGTGATCAAATCACAGGCGCAGCAGAAAACAAAAATTTTTACAGATTCTGAGCAGATCCCGATAATTGATTAAACTTAAACAAAACACAAAATGATTTAGAAATCGTACTTTGTTCGCTTTCCATTGAAAAATCTTTAAAACATTTTTGATTGATCAATCACTAGCTGTCTAATTGTCCAGCTTTTGGATATCGCAGAGTAATTCCCAAACAGCTTTGAGAGGAAGAAGACAAAAAGTGTTAGCTTCTAAAAAGTTTCTTATATCTCACATTTGATCCCAAAGTTTCTCAAACTTTATAATTAAGTACAACTTAATTAAATTAATTTTTCTTTAACAAATTGCTTTTTGGTGTGTGACTCATTAGGTTCCTAATAAATTGGTGATGATTATAAATTCTAATTCTAATTCACAATTATAATTAGATAAATTATAACTACTTTTAATTTATCTTTAATTCTCCAATTAAATAATTCATAATCATAAATCATGATTGACGTCTAGCAACATGTTATGATTACCCAAATATCAGGAATATCAAAGTGATTGACTTAACCTATCCATGAATGGCTATAACATATAATTTAATCCTTTCATTATTTAATATTCTAATTGGACAGAGTATGGATATAGTGTCTACTCTTATCATTCAATTATGTTCGTTCTTGCCAATTAGTAATTGATTTATAATTGAAATTTGAAAAATCCTTTTCAAATATTAATTAACTCTGGCCAAAGAATTCCATAAATAATTATTAATCAAGAACAGTAGAATATTATCTCTAATTATTTTAGAGTAATAAATCCTATATTGACTTACACATCTATCTACATATAGTTCATACTGTATCCAATTACTACCGACTGAATTATCCTAGGACGATTCATAAGTAGCATCAAAACACAGTAATTCCCACACTAGATACCTTGGTAATCTCAAGTCTGAGGATCAATTATACAACCATCATTATGAGATAATCCATAGATACATAAGTAATATTCCATTCAGAATTCTCATAATCAGGTCAGTTCAATAATTTATTCTCTAATAATCACCCACACATTAGTTTAAGTATCTCTTTTAATTTATTAGATCAATTACTTACTTCATAAGAAAGAAACATAATGTGTGCTAGTTTTACCGTTTCAACAATATCCAATCTTAATGAAACTATAACTAGGAATATTTAGGAATAACACATAAGTGTAAATTGAACTTAATAATTATGATCTCATCATAATTTCAATTACATAGTAATTATTGCAAGGATTTTATCTTTAGTATTAAAACATAAAATATTAATTAAATTAATACATAAAGATAAATAAAACCTTTTCATTAATTCAAAATAATGTCATACATTAATTTGCATCCAATTTATTGGATGTAAGGTCATAAACTAACAATCTCCCATTTGCACTAAAGCCAATCCCCTATAAATCTAATACCATATCCATCCATATGTCGATCATGTCTCTTTTGAGACAATAGCTTAGTAAGAGGATCTGCTAGATTCTCTTCAATAGAAACTCACTCCAATGTTATGTCTTTCCGCTCCACTATGGAGTGTCTTTCCGCTCCACTATCTCCTTGATCAAGTGAAACTTCCTTAGTACACGTTTGGACCATTGATGAGACTTGGGTTCCTTTGCTTGTTCAATAACACCATTGTTGTCACAATACAATATTATGGGCTCAATAATTCTAAGAACCACACCAGTTTCAGTGATAAACTTCTTGATCCAAATTGCTTCCTTTGTCGCCTCTGACGCTGAAATGTACTCTGCTTCGGTCGTTGAATCTGCGATGGAATGATTCATTTTGATATATGAAAAAGTGAGGTTCTAGATGCTTTGTTTCAGCAAGGTCTAGATGTTCGTATTGAGAAAAGAAACCAAATCATATAAAGGAAAAAGATTAGAAGGTGATCAATTGCTTAACATATGGTATAATCCGCTTATGTTTTTTAAAGAACACAAGTATACATTCTTAAAAAGACTTTTACAAGTCAATTTTAGAAGGCATTAAAGGATAATTTTATGAAAAATAGTTACCACAATAAACTTCAATTGAAGAAGAGACTATTTCATATCAACTATATTCCAAATACCACAATGAATGATAGTATCACCAATTTTAATCAATTAGTTACTAATTTGTTGAGTTTGGATGTAATCTTTTCTGATATGGATCTGGCTTTAATGCTGTGAGAATCACTTCTTGAGAAGTATGAGTTCCTAAAAAATACTCTACTTAATAGGAAGGTTGATGTTTCATTAAGTAAGGTGATTAATGTCTTGTACAATAATGAATTTAGAAAGAAAGAAAAGAAAGATTGTATAAGTGGAGAGTTAAAAGTCGTTCACAAAGCTAGAATAAAAGGAAGAGAGGAAAATCCAAATCAACATCAAGACTAGTAAAAGATAAGTGTTTCTTTTGTTAGAAAAAAAATTCCACTAGAAGATGGATTGCCAAAAGTTGAAGAATAAATCCAAATTTGATAATGGAAAGGCTATCTAAGATTTAAATGTACCTGAATATGATGAAGACTCAGATTTTTCACTTTTTGTTAAATAAGTCAGATAAATTCCAATCGTGATTGGTTTATTGATTGTTAAAAAAGAGAAGGAGAGGATATATAGGTACCGATTGATCTTCCTCTTACCACATAAGAGATTGGTTTATCTGTATAAGAAATATAGATGGATCAATCAAAATCTTAAAGGATTTTCGTTATGTGCCTAGCTTAAAGAAGAATCTCATTTATGTAGGAACTTTAGTGCCGAAAGGTCTAAAGGTAGTGGCAAAATATGGAGTAATAAAGGTTGGCTCATATGCTCATGTGATGATGAAGGGAATCAGAAGGAATAACAACTTGTATTACTTTTAGGGTAGTACAATTACTAGGATAACAGTAGCAGTTTCTAGTGATGAACATAAGCTAAAAGCAACGAGATTGTGTTATATGTGATTGGTACATGTTGGAGAAAAATCCTTAAGATTGTTATCTAAGTAATGATTATTAAACAGAATTTAAAACTGCAAATTGGACTTCTGTGAGTATTATGTAAAAGCAAAGCAAACAAGAGTGAAGTTCGGCACTACAATCTAAGATATCAAAGGTATTTTTGACTATGTTCACTACGACGTGTAGGTTCCTTCCAAAACAACATCATTGGGAGGAAAGCACTACTTTGTTCCTTTGTTGATAGTTTTTCTTGAAAGAGTGTAGGTGTTTGCAATGAAGAAAAAAAGATGAATTGCTAGGAATTTTTCTTAAATGGAAGATGATGGAAATTGAAATCGACAAAAAGATCAAATTATGTGAAAATAATAGAACAAATGGCAGTCACATCAGACATGTTAATGAAGACTTTAACGTCGATCTACTTTTTTAACAAATTCAAAGTTGGAACATTTTAGTGCCACTTTTCTAGTTTCGACTAGCATTGCAAAATTGAGTAAAGTTTGAAATTTTTTTATAACTAACCCAAGAAATAAAGGTGCTGAAGATAAGTTGGTTATTGTGGTAATAAGAAGATGGTATACTATTGAAGTTGATTATAACAGCAAATGAAGATCCATAAAACAAGAATGATTTCTTGGTTTTTTCTTTTTTACAGAGAGAAAGTGAGTGGGTGAGAGTAAAGGTCTCTCCAATGTCACCACAAGTATCAGGCTAGAAACATTTGAAGCCTAGGATTCGTTAAACCATTAGTCGTGATTGTTCATGTAAGTTTTTAAATGCAAATACAATTATGTTCTATTATTTTGGAGAAGAGGAAGAATTGAAAATATCAAGGCAAGACGATGAGAAGTAAAAACGACAATAAATAAGTAGATGCTAAAATAAACGGGAAATCATTTTAGGGTTATGGATCAATATATGTATGTGAATTAATCAATAAATTTAAGATTATCATAAAATGATAATTAGATTAGAGCTAATTAAACTATGCTAATCTAATTAATTTTATTTATGATTAATAAGATTTATTAAATTAATTTTAAATATTGTGACATTTTCTTAAATTGGATGAGCTTTATAAAGTTATGTGACGTGGTATTATAAGACTCATTCACATTATTGATAACGTGAGTGAAGACTGATAGAGTCACATCTCACTCTATTTTCTATCCATAAAAGCTTCAATTTGGACGTTTTCAAAATATTATGATTTATTTTGAACAGTTTGAAATATTAAAATTTTGGATGTAAACATTTGAATTAAATTTATCCTTTTTGTCATTAATTTTATGGCTTTTTTTGCAAATAATTCGATGTTGAAATCAACAAGATTCTGTAATGTAAATCCTATTTCCTTGCCATTTTAGTGGTAGTTGATTGTATGGTATAGAAAATGAACAATTTCGTCCCAAAAATAATAAGTCGCCTTCAATATCTTTCAACTCTTTGTCATCTTTATCAAACTTGTAAATATTAAAAATTCGGATTAGTGCCCTTTCTTTCTTCTAGTCATTCTTTGTTTTCTCATCAATAATAAAATTTGACTGGAATGTTCTACCAAATATAAGCAAGCGTAACAACGTGGACGCCTTTCATCAGGAAACTTTATAATCTCTTAGTCTTGGGTGAGAAGTAGAACCAACTTCAAAAACTGCAAGATGCATTCTGCGACTAAAAGCATAAAGTTGTTCCTTGTAAAATATTATGTCTTCATAACAAATTATTCCATGTGTAGACATCCATTTTGTGTCTCCTCTTCTATAGACCTATCTCCGTATATACAAGTAGTTGTATAGTTGTTGCAAGATGTAGGGCTATAATCTTTCTTACATAATAAATTGCAGGATCTTAGAATCTAATAAATTTTCACAATAATATAAGCGTACCTTGATCCATTATATTTTCGATACTTTCTGAACAGGTAATCTCCAATAATCTTTAACAAGATATCCTTAGATTTTGTTTTCTCTCTCTTGACCTTTGTTTTGTTGTTTTCTGTATATTGTCTGATGGAGAGGGATACATGAAAG
>JAOTAZ010000001.1:14325374-14342314 GCA_025629785.1 Erythroxylum oxycarpum | reverse complement strand
GCAATGAAACCTATCAGTCTGACCCAATATTACCAGAATACCCTTGCTACAGTAACAAACAGTAACGGGATGTTACACTGAGTGTTCATTATCTAGGGAACTTCCCTCTGATTTGGAATCTTCTGAGCCAACTACTATTATTCTAAAGGCAAATAAGTGTAATACTGCTAGGAAAAAAGGTAAGAAGAAACATAAAGGGTTTACATCCACAGAATGTCTTTTTTAGTATGGAATACTCGGGGTCTCAATGATCCCAGAAAAGAGTTTTGTTAAAGAAGCTTATCTGGGACAAGCAACCTATCCTGGCAGGATTGCTTGAGGTTAGAATAAAAGATATGGACCGTATTAATAAACAAATGATTTTGGGTGCACAATGGAGGAGTATTTCAAATCATCAATCCCATTACAATGGGTGTATAATCTGTATGTTTAACTCGGACCTGATTGAGCTCCAAGTTGAGGAGGAGAGTGCTCAACAACTGCATTTATCATGTCAGATTCGTAGCCACCAGTTGAAGTTTTTTATGACTCTGATCTATGCGTCGAATTTTGGATTTCAACGAGTTGATCTATGGAGTAGGCTCAGAACCATGCAACTTGCAATTCACGTCCCGTGGAGAGTAGCGGGGGACTTTAATTGCATCCTTAACACTAGAGAACCTGAAGGATGAAAACAATATAGTCTAGCTGATACGAAGGAACTTACTAAATTTATCAGTGAAGTGGAGTTGGTGGATTTGTTTTCTACTATACAACTACTAACTTGGTCTAATAACCAGCAAAGAGAAATGCTAGTTCTGAAGAAATTAGACTGGTGCCTTGTTAATGTTCAATGGCTTAATAAGTTTGAGCACTCTTCTGTTCACTTTGGGCAAAATTTATGTTCTGACCACTCTTGTAACACTCCACTTTCACAAGACCTATACTTTACACTTTGGATAATATCTGAATATGAACCCCACAAGAATGACATGCTGAACAATCACGACACTAACTTAATCACGACATCATCATTCAAAGCGTAAATATCACAATATTTTAAAACTTAAAATTTCCTCATTTCATTTCATAAAACCGAATATGTATATTGTAGCTTTACAAAACATCTATGTGTGTACGTTATCAAAATTAATCATAGTTTACATCTTTATATACCTAATACCTACATACATGAGGAATTATACAAAACTTTTATTTAAGTCCTTCAGTCTCAGTTGACCAATCTTTTAGCCATTTCTTTGATCCAAAAGTACAAAAATTATACTTCTTCTAGAGTCTCTCTGTCACTAATATCCTCTTCCGAACCTGAAATGTCAACATTGTAATTTTGATGAGTTTTGTGAACTCAGTGAGTTAATCATCCTCGATAGTTCACTCAAATCATATAACACATCCATACATACAATCACGTAATTCACATCATTTTTTTATAAGATGTAGCATCACAAAACTTTTTTGTTCACAATTTTCACATTTCTCATTCAACACAATTCAACAATACATTTCAATCACTTAAACATACATATTAAATATATATGCAATGCTTATAAGACTCACTTTCTTTTATTATTGTTGTGACTGAGCGCTTGTAATTGTCCTGTATCTATTGTAGATACCGGGCTCATTAATAAATGTCTTTTATTCGTTGGGGATACAAGGCTCATTGTATATGGTGAGCCTTTGGCTCTTAATCACTTTCTCAGCTTTAAGCTCTTTTTCGGTAACCACTCTGGTCACAACGGCCATTATCTGTTCATGTATTCATGTATGAATTGCATCACATGTATTCAGTCAATCAAATGTGCTCAATGTTACATGTTCATATTCACTATCACTATTTCATTCACATTTGTTATCGGACCTTGGTCCAGCATTCAACATTTAAGTTGAGAAAACACGTAGTCAGTTCAATTCACAATTAATGAGCACTTTCAATGTTATTCATGCATCAAACACCTCGGATATTCAATGTTCGAAAGCAGTACATACACATCACATAATAATTCAATACATAATTCAAACAAACAAATAATCATAGTGAGATAATTTAGGTTACTCACAGTTTGCTCCAGAAAACTATTGCCTCAAAGTCCTGGCAACGTCTGGATGTTGTCGCTCAATATGATATTCTATATCATGCAACACACATTTACACACATTATAAATTTGCACAATTGTATAAGTACTCATTTATGGACAAATATGTTTATGGATTATGTACAATGCATACTCAATGACAATCCCGGGCATTTTTCCTTTGTTTTCATGTCACGATCATCCATAATTCGAAACTCATATATGTCTAATTTGAACTTAGGTTTATACCTCAATAATACAAGCTTATTCCAAGTTCATCACTCAATCACATCTTGTAAGGCTTGATTATCCTAAGTTCCTTAATCGATAATTACCGATCCTTTCTAATAAATTCAGATGGCCATGAATTTTGGTGAAGAGGAAGAACAATGTGTGAGGAGTTTGTGATTCAAATTTCAAGTCAATCGAAGGTCCAGAAAAGAAGTTATCATCAAAAGAATGAAGGATGCTAAAAACTGTCAAAAAACTCTGCACTCTCACACGATCGTGCACCTCCAGTCAGTTCCTCATTGTCACGATCATGCTTGTGCATGATCATGCATTCCCGAATACCTCCTCTCTATCCCGATCGTGCAATTTCTCTAAGGTTCGCTTCTGTCATGATATCGTGCGACTCCTTTGAGGGTTCCTCTCTGTCAAGCACGATCGTGCACTACCCCAAGTGATTCCCTTCTGTGCAGGATCGTGCACTACCAAATGATCGATATTCAAGCTTCATTCAGCTACTCTCCAACATATATTTTCACACCAATTTGCATGGCCATTTTGACATACAAAAATAAAGATTTAGGCAAAACATTCTTCTAACAATTATTCCTTTGTATCTTAAGTTTCTAATGACAACAATTTCATACAATTTGGTGTAGTATTCATCAAGTTATACACAAATTACTACCTACCATTCTCAAGCTGCAACTGCACCCAGTATTCAACTTCAAGTCAAATTTTGAGAATCTTAAAGACAAAATTCAAATTCGATTTCTTCATGAAAATTGTAGCCATATGTCTCTAATTTAATCTAAACTTAAAATCATCCCATTTTGATGTCTACAGATCAAAATATGGCTAAAATACATATGCTTGTTCAGTGAAAACACTGCATCTGCACATTTTTCAGCACCCTTCATCATCATTTTCATCTTAGTTCATCTCTTTTGCTTAGTCTATATCTCTTTTAGCTTATTTCCTCAATATTTCATCTTCATTCCGACTTCCATTTCAGTTCAATTTTAATCACAAACAAATCATACTCTATGTTTGATCATAATACCGAAAACATAACATTTCAAATACACACATTCATCATATTTTTTGCACCTTTTTCCTACACCATTTTCAATGGTCTTTCTATTTCAAACTCATCTTTACAACAACCCATGAAATATTAGTCATCAAAAACACAAAAACAAGACATCGATATTCTCATTCTTCATCCATGATGCACATGTATAATGACCATTATTCTCATGATCATGTAATATCAATTAATCACCATATTTGTTTCATATTCATACTACTCATAAGAATTAACATGATACCTACTTGTTAAAACTTCAAATTCTTCAAAACATCAAGAAACCCCAACTTCTCATGCAACCCATGTACATCATCATGGAGGTTGGGAGGTTTAGGTTTCTTGTGGCAAATGAAGAAGACAACAAAGTGAGATTAGCAAGTGAAAGATAAGAAAGCTAGGTTTAACGTTAATGGAGGTTGGCGAGAAAATTTGTGGAAATGAAGAAGCTTGAAGAAGAAAACCACGAAGAAGAAAAAGAAAACAAGAATAAAACAATTAATGGTCTTTCAAGTAATAATCGTGGTTTAAAGACTAGGCTTGGCAAGTGACATTTGTCATTTGCCACATGTCCAATTTCTATGTGTTTAAAATTGGTTCTCTTATTAAACTAGTCCAATCAACTCCAATTGTCTCTCAATTTTCAATGACATATGCCAATAAATCCCAAAGTCATTTATAAAATTTTCCACTTTCATTTAACTCTTATTTCTACTACCATTTATCAATTGTCTTACTACTTGACATTTTTCCTAGCCTAGAAATACCCAAAATTTTAGATTTTTTTAAATTTCACAAAAAATTCTAAAACTATAAGTACACTCTCTACATCAATTTTCAATACAAATAAACAACAATTCTTAACAAAATCACATTTATAAATCAATTATACTCGAAAAATGTCAATGAATGCATGTACAATCATTTTAATGTGCAAAAATCAATATTCATGTGTGTGTGTATGCTATATTATGCATAAGCATGAAATGCATTTTCTAACTTCCCAATAATCTCTTATATACTCTATTCTAGGGTATAATCTCTCATATACTCTATTCTAGGGTTCTAACCCTTAACATGGGATAACGGGATGTTACAACTATGTTATGTTCATACAAGGTTTTGCAGGGACTAAGGAACTTGGTGCTCCATTTCAATTCTTCTCTGGCTTGATTCACATGGGTGGATTTCAAAACCTCCTTAATATGTGTTGGCGGGTGAGGGGATACGAAGCCTTCCAGCTGATGAAAAAACCAAGGATACTCAAATAGGAGATCAAAAGGTTTACATGAAGTAAAGTGTCGAATCTCTCTGAGCTGAAACTCCAACCTAAATAGGCATAAATGGATTGTTAAACTCAACCAAATGATGTCAACTTACGAGTAAAGGAAGTTAATCTTCTAAAGGAGTACCAAGATGCCTTGAGACTCCATAATACCATTCTAAAACAAAAAGGCTTGTGTGAAGTGGCTTCGGGAAGGTGATACCATCACAAAATTCTTTCATCCGACTGTTCTGGCTAGGAGGAATTGTAATCATATTATCAGGCTCCAAGATAGTAATGGTGATTTTCACTGTGATCAAGGGGAGTTCCTGAGATGGCGAGGTCGTATTATGAAAAACTATTGGCACCTGAATGTGTTACCTGGCTAACTACTAACATGAGATGTCTTCTGGGAAGGGAAATTAGGGTGGAACAATAGGCAGATCTCATTGCCCCTGTTAGGGCGCAGGGGATTAGGAGCATAGTTTTCAATATGAATCCATCCAAAGCCTCAGGACCAGATCAGTTCTCTGCAGAATTTTTTTAACGATCCTAGGATACAACTGGGGCGTAATGTATCGAAGCTATTCTAGAGTTCTTCCAAAACTCAAAGTTACTACAAGAGTTAAACCATACCTACCTCTGTTTGGTGCCTAAGACTAAACATCCTGTGATGTTAGGGAAGTTTTGGCCCATCTCATGTTGCAATGTTATATATAAAGTAATAGTGAAAGTAATGGCTAACCGTCTGAAACAGGTCCTACAAATCTTTGTTGACAATTCCCAAGGTGCTTGTATACCTGGTTGTAATATCGAGGACAACATTCTTATTGTCCAAGATCTACTAAGAGACTATAGACCTGGAAGACCGATGAAAAGCTGTATATTGAAGATTGATTTGTATAAAGCGTATGGAAAATGCCAGTTAGAGCTTCATCAGAACTTTCCTTCACATTCTAAACTTGCCTTCTGGGTTTGTTAACTAGATCATGGAGTGCATTTATTCCCCATCATTCAGTGTTTTAGTTAATGGCATACCATCAAAGAGTTCTAAGAGCTTAAAGGGAATCAGGCAGGGGGACCCCCTATCCTCGTATATATTCAGCTTGGTCATAGAGGGTTTATCACAATTCATTTGATCATTTACTGCTTCTAATGGCAACTTCAAGTACCATCATAAATGTTCTGACATTCAACTCCCTCATCTCTTTTTTGCTGATTACCTCTTGCTTATGTCTGCTCCAGAAGTGAACTCAGTTAATGTCTTTATGCAATCGATGAAGTTATTCTTGAAATGGTCAGGACTTAGGATCAATATAGAGAAAAGTAACTTATTTGTGTTAGCAAATGTGCAGGACTCGAATGAGTTTTGTACCATTATGGGATTAAATGTTCATCTCCCTTATCTACGCTATCTAGGAGTGACAATTACTCCTGTCAAACTGAAGTTTGCAGAGTGTCTTCCTATTTTGGAGCACATTAAAAATAAAATATTAGCTTAGCAGAATCGATTTCTATCTTACACTGGCCGGATCACGCTGATTATTTCTGTGTTGGATAGTCTCTATACTCACTGGTTAGCACATACGGTGCGTCCAAGGAACACCGATCAATTAATCCTTTTAGAAGTGTCCCCTGTGAACTGCGATACTGTTTTCTTTGTTACATGTGTTTATGGTTCTATTAACATCAATCATAAAAAAACTTGTGGGCCTCCCTATCAACCCTCAAACACACTATAGGAAACCATCCTTGGCTTTTAGTTGGTGACTTTAACACCATTTTATTCTCCCACAAACCAAAGCCCCTCGGTTATTAATGATATGAGTGATTTTAGGAAGTGTGTAGAGGATTGCGAATTGTATTATCTCAATTCTAGTGGTCCTACTTTTACGTGGATCAATAAACAACCGGGTGACCTCCTCATAGCTAGGAAATTAGATAGGGCTCTCATCAACTCAAAGTGGATTCATCAATTCCCTAACACCTTTGGAGGGATTCATACCCTAATATCTCATACCACTCTCCAATTGTGATACGGTTTTTTGCTTTCCAAAAAAGATCTTCACCTTTTAGATTTTCTAACTTCCTCACCTCTCAACCACACTTTCTTCGGACAGTAGAAGCGGCTTAAAACTCTCCCATCCGAGGGAATCCTATGTTCTGTGTTGTGTCAAAGCTTAAACTGGTCAAAAGTTCTCTCAAATCCCTTAATTGAACTCAAGTAGGTGATGTTAATGTAAGAGTCGAGGCTTGCCAAGTTGCTTTGAACATCATCCAAAACCAAATGAGATTTTTTGCCTAACCTGACACCACTTATTGCTACAGAGCATGAGGCTATGACAACATGTTTAATGCTTTAAATGACGAATAATCCTTTTACAAACAAGCTTCACGCATTAAATGGCTCCGGGAGGGGGATAGGAACACTAGGTTCTTCCACAGTTCTATTTTGGCAAATAGGAACATAAACACCATTCACTCGTTGCTAGATGGAAATGGTCACAGGATTACTGCCATAGAGGACATCCAAATCTCCTTCCTTTCCTTCTTCCAAAAAACTCTTGGTAAAAAGAAAACCCTTAATTCAGCACATGAGTATGTGACTCCTCTCTTCCCTCCTTCCATCCCAGAGAACCTCCGTAACATTCTTGTAGTTGAAGTTACCTCTCAGGAGATTAGAGAAACCACCTTTTCTTTCAACCGCATAAGGCCCCTGGCCCAGATGGCTTCAATGGTTTCTTATTTAAACATTCCTGGCCTGTTGTTGGTAATGAGATCACTAGGGCAATCCAAGACTTTTTCCAACATGGTAAACTCCTCAAAAAAACTTAACTCAACCTTTATCATGCTTCTTCATAAGAGGATTCATCCTTCCACAGTTTTGGACTATAGGCCTTTTTCTTGATGCAACATGATCTACAAGGTGATCACCAAAATCATCGCTAATAGGCTTAGACAGATTTTGCCCCACATCATTAGCCCTAATCAAAGTGCTTTTATTAAAAATCGTCGTATAGGAGACAACATCCTCTTAGCCCAAGAGATCTTTAAACACTATCACCTTTCTAATGGCCATAAGACATGTACTTTCAAAATAGACTTTGAAAAAGCTTTTGACTCTATTCAGTGGGATTTTCTCCTAAAGGTGCTCTTAGCATTAGGACTCCTTCCTATGTTTATTAAATGGATTGAAGAATGCTTGACCTCCCCCTCCTACTCTATCCTCATCAACAAGACTCTTACCACCTTTTTTTGTGGAAAAATCAGGATTACGACAAGGTGATCCTCTCTCTCCATACTAGTTTATCCTCTGTATGGAGGTCCTCTCTAGGAGCCTCAATGTGTCGATAACAGAAACCCCTACTTTTCATTTTCATTGGCGATGTAAATCTCTCAATCTTACCCACCTTTTGTTTGCAGATGACTTACTAATGCTTTGTCATGTTGATCTGACCTTGGTGAATACGTTGCTTACTTGCTTGTACACTTTTTCTAAATTTTCTGGTTTGGAAATTAACCTTAACAAAAGTTAATTTTTCTTATCCCTTGATATGAATCATTGGCCCAATCAATTATCAACTCTCTCCGGGCTTAAAAGAGGTCAACTACCTCTGAAATATATAGGTTTGCCAATTCTAATTAGTAGATTGACAAGGAGAGATTGCTTTCCTTTGTTAGAAAAAATTGATTCCATTCACAAATGGACTCATAAAGTTTTATCCTATGCTGATAGACTTCAATTGGTGATTTTAGTGCTCTCTACCTTCCAGGTCTATTGGACTAGCCATTTGATTCTGCCTCTTTCTATCATTAAGGAAATTGAGACTAAACTCAGGAACTTTTTGTGGTCTGGTAAAAGTGTAACAAAAACTCATGCTAAGGTAAAGTGGTCTGACCTTTGTCGTCCTAAACAGAAGGGTGGTCTAGGGCTTAAACATTTTTCTACTTGGAATACTATTTTGATAGGTAAAAGGATCTGGGTGCTCTTTAATGATAGGGAGGCCTTGTGGGTTAAATGGGTCCACACCATTATTTTTAGGAGGCAAACTTTCTGGAGTGCATAGCCATCTAGCAATAGTTCTTAGAACTGGAGGAAGCTCCTCCAGGTTAGGACTCTTATAAGGAACCATTTCAGATTTAGGATAGGGAATGGAGTATCTGCTTTCTTATGGCAGGGTCCGTGGCATCCTCGAGGAATACTGAAGACTCTTGCATCCCCATGAATTATCAATGGTTTTGAACTCCCAATGAATGCAAAAGTAGCTGACCTTATTCGTAACAATGTTTGGAGCTAGCAAGATGCCACAATTGAGGCCATTCATCTTCTAGAACCATTAACGTATTAGCCTGATGTGACATAACCGGATAGGCTCGAATGGAATCCTAGCCCCACCAAAGCCTACACCAATGCTTCAGCTTACTCCCTACTGAGACCTCCTTCCCAGAATTTACCTTGGTGTAAATTGGTATGGCATAAAGGTACAAACCTAAGGTATGTTTTTATCTTGTGGTTAGCCTTTCTCAATAAATTTCAAACACGAGATCAACTGCTCTACACTTTTCTTCCAAACTATTGTTCCTTGTGCTTTTCGGATAATGAATTCATTTCCCCATCTCTTATTTGAATGCCCCTTTTTGCAATCAATTTGGCTACACTGCCTCAATCACTTCCAACTAAACCTCCCAACCCTACCAAATCTTCATTCAATTCAAATTTGGTTTAACCAATGTCACAGCCCCCGAAACACAAATCTGACCAAATTAACTATCCTTCTTTCAGTCGTTGTTTGTAACATTTGATCAGAGCGAAACCTCTGAGCCTTCAAAGACAAAGCCATGGAAGTGGAGAGCCTCAATGCTAAAGTGATCTTCCAAGTAATGGAGCAACTGAGTGTAAGCACAAAGAGTAGGTAATTTGAGTTCTCTGGCACTTTCCTTAACTTTCTTTTGCAGGTATTGATCGAGTTAGTCAAGCACAAGGACTCTTCTTCTTCAAGTATTCAACTCAATGTTGTTCCACAACTTAGATGGGCCTAAAATCATACCGCATAGGCTCAATTTGGACGACTGATTGAAGAAGGCCCAAATCTTAGCCGTGCACAAGAGAGGAAGGCAATACCCCACCTGTACTGCAGGGCATGGTGCTCTACAATCCACTCACCAATATTGCTGGGAATATTCACGGTTGAGAGGACCTGAACAATGTTCCAAAGAGTAACAGACGAAAGCTCCTCCACTCCGGTCAAAATTGCAAAAAGATATCCTAATGTGATATTATCTATGAAATATGTGGCAATCAATCCTGAATAGCTTTGTAATATCATCTGCTGGGACTTTTATTTGCTCTTGTTGAGATGCTTGTTAAAATAGCCATCTACTGGCCTGGTTTATTAGGTAGGTATGGGATGGGAGCCATTTTAGATCCTCGTTTTCACCATGGTCTATGCCCTTGTAATGTCTTGTGATTGCTCCTTTTGAACTCTTGATGTACATATCATTTTTCTATATAGCACTTTACTGGTTTAACAAAAAAAAATCATTTG
Organism: Erythroxylum oxycarpum; assembly: GCA_025629785.1. Taxonomy (NCBI): domain Eukaryota; kingdom Viridiplantae; phylum Streptophyta; class Magnoliopsida; order Malpighiales; family Erythroxylaceae; genus Erythroxylum; species Erythroxylum oxycarpum. The sequence continues at coordinate 14,332,113 of JAOTAZ010000001.1, read as the reverse complement.
GACTGTTTACGTCTAAGACACCGGTTGCCATTGGAAGCAAAAGTTTCTGACTTGCTACAAGGTGGTGAATGGAAGGCCGATTTTTGAGGATGCTACCTACTCAAGCATTTTCTACCGATGGCAGGGGATTCCAGCGCTGCTGGTTCAATTTCATGGACCCCTCACCTGAGTGGAGTGTTCACCATAGCCTCCTGTCATCAGGCGAGACCTATCGATAGTTCCGTGGTATATCTAGTTTGGAAAAGCACTTTGAATCCCAAAGCTTCATTCATTGCGTGGCTAGTCATAAGAAATAGGCTTCGTACTAAAAATCACTGGTTTAACTCCTCAGATACGTGCCGTGTACTATGCCAAAATGTAGATGAAGACCGAAACCATTTGTTATTTCAATGTGCTTATTCAACAGTTATCTGGAGTTAGATTCAACACATGACTGATGCTGTGAATAACTATTATGAGTGGGAACCTAGTCTAAGATAGTTTATCATTCAATCCAAATCTGGGAAAGTTAACGCAGTGCTACTCAAAATAGCATTCATAACCACTATTTACATGATTTGGAGGGAGAGGAACTATGGTATTTATCGGAATGTTGTTGTAGGAAAATATCAGTTGCTCTACAAGATACCAAACTGTATCCGTGAATTTCTTCTGGTGAAAGGAGTTGAAGATCAAGTATCCCCATTTATGCGATCAAGATGGCCCCTTCAAAGTGAGTAATTAAATTGTTTGTAATTATAAGCAAGTCCCCAGTGTGATTCTGTATAGCAAACGTTTAGATAGGAGTTCATCTTTGTAATTTTAGCAGTAGCTTAGGTATTGTTTATCAATATAAATTTCATTTTTTATAAAAATGATGGGGTACCTTTTGTCTGCGGAAAGGAAGCTACAATTCTCACATCTTAGCTGGATTGCTCAGCTTTTTTACAGCTATTCTCTCATTCTTTTGTCTGATGTGATTTTAACTCCTGAAAGAAGACAGGGATTTGATTCCTCATCAAAAGGAAACGCATGGGTGAGACAAAGTGATGTTTAGATTTGTAATAATTTACTTTAGATCTTGGAAAAACAGTGCACCAACTATATGGGTTTAAGCAACTATAATGTTAGACAATAAAATCTTTTACCTTTTACTTTTCGCAGTCACGCTCTTCTTCCGATGTTTTATTGAGCAATACAAACAAATTCCAAATCGACGAAAGACCTACTGTGATTCTTGTGAACCATAAAGACAAACCCACCTGCCGACGTCCCGTTTCTTCTGTTGAACTTGACTTGTCAGCGAGAGCGAGAGCGAGAGAGACAGAGAGAGAGTTCATCGAAGGTTGTGAAAAGGATTTGGACTTCCTCGGCTGCTTATCCAACTTTTCTCCGGGCCCTCTGGGGGAGAAACGAGAGAGGGAGAGAGAACAAACTCTCCAGAAGAGCTGTAACTGTCACAATTTCGAACTGTAGTGACAAATTAGAAAGACCTGGAAATTCATTGTCAGGGTTGTATGAAGAATCTGGTTTTATATATTCTTTAGTTTAAATTTACGACTTCACTAATTATATTATCTAAAATTAATAATTGTGAACAACTCTAAAACATTTTATTAAAACTATCTTAAAAATAACAACAATAACAATAATAACACTTAAATATAGTCCATGTTTGAGCTACATTAAACTAATATTGAGTCAACTTTTAAATTTTAGATTTATAAATTAAATTGATGTTTTATATTTTAAATTTTAAATTATGGGACAAAGGCCTTTTAAGTTTTTGACCCGGTTTTCATGTCTAATCTTATTCTAAAAACTGGTCAATTCAAAATTATCATCCTTGTCGGTGAGGATATATACAATAACAATAACAACACTTTAGAATATCACTTATGCGTGAAATTTGATAAAGCTTAGTGGCTGGAGACATGGATAACTTGTCCCCTGTCTTTCCTTTTTGAAGAGGGCAGAAATTTGTGTCCTTGTTCCCTGGAGACAGAGGACGATGACGCAAAGACAAAAAACAAACACTCACGGAGACAAGAATTTCTCTGTCTTGTCCATTATTTCCGGAGACGGAGACACTATCCAAACGCAGCATAATTAATAGAGAAGTTGTTTCCAAATCCTCTATATAAAAAGGAAAAGAGAGAGAGGATAAAAAATTAAAATAAATAAAAATTAAAACAAACAATTTGGAGTATGTAACCTTTGAAAATCTGATATAACTTGTTCCAGGGCCTAATTTCTCGTGAAGGGTATCCAATTCTGGATCAGTTCAGTTATAGTCTAAGCCCAAGTAAATTTAAAACATCAAAATGTCGTCTTTGTCTCATAACATTGGGCTTTCAGCACAATGTCTACGGGTTTCGTTGATTTTCTTCAAACCAGATTATTGGATTTCAGCATTTTCTCGTCCCCAGATTCAGCTGTATCAGCCAAGCTTATTACAGTGATTTTGAGTCTCTGCTTAGTATTATTCTTCCTTCTAGAGTGTAGGGTTGAACAGTTTTCTTCAGATTGATTCGAGGGTTTTAATTTTCTTGGCGTTTCCCAGGTTTTTAATGGTCACTTGGTTCGTGGGTTTTCAGGGATGACATATTGGGGTGGGTGGCGTTGTTTCCTCATTAGTCTTTCTCTGCTCGTGATCTTTGTTCATCTATTTTCTGGTAATTCTCCTCTCTGTTTCGTTTCCCATTTCTTATATCAACTTTACAATGCTTTGTTAAATATCAATGGGTACTTGCGATAATGCTAAATTTGATTTGTTTTTTCGCATAGTTATCGAACTGCAGCATGAATCCATTGTTAAAGATCCACAGAAGAAAGTGAATAAGAAGTTTGATCATCTGGTTCTTGGTCCTGCTGCTGGTCAGGGTTTGCCTAATCGCTTGCAGTGCCAAGGTTTCTTTTTCCTGTGTCCTTTCCATTGGATCACTTTTTACGTTTTTGGATGAATAATAGTAATTAGTAGTAGTAGAAGTGTAGTACTTTTTGTTGTTATAAGAACTTCATAACCGGATTTGCCATTCTTGTGTCAGATGTTTTGTAGTTGCTTGCTGTCATTACAAATGCTAACGTAGTCAATGTCCTGTCCAATGTTATCCGTTGTAGGGTTGAAAGCTCTGAACAAGACCCATTTACTAAAATCGTCTACTGCCTCCAGAGTTGGAGATAGAATTGTCTTTGTCACTGTGTTCACTGTTTATAACCCTCCACTGGATAGTCGAGTATCAACAAACGTTGTTACTGTTGGGAATGCCTCATACACTAAGGCAGAGAGATCCATGGCCATTCTGAATGTCTTTGTGAACTTCATCAAGGTCGTTTTTTGGTGTTTTAAGTCAATCGATTCTCTTTCTGGTTTATCCATTTAAAGTTGCAATCAAGTTCGTGTAGGATCCGTTTTGATGGTATTTACCTTTTGAAATTGAAGTAGTTGCGTCCTGTATAGCTTACCAGAATATAATCTCCACTCTGTGACAAAACGTCATTTAATCTTTTATTATATGAAACTTATCCAAAAATCATTTCAGTTAACAATGCCTCGGAGTAAAGTAATCATTCTATCGGACCCAGCATCTGATCTCTCTTTGCATAGAGATGGCGTTACGATGTATCCTATACAGGGTGAATATTCTCGAGACAAGTTGATGCTTCAAAGAATCAAGTCTTACATTGTAAGAGCACATACATATAGGTAGAACTTTTCTGTTTTCAACAAGTCATTCTTTTTATCAATATTAGTGCACCGGTTTCTTATTGAATGCTGCTTTTCTTTGTTCTTTTTTTTGTTTCTTTAGACTTTGGTCTTATGTCAAATCTTCAATTGACTATTACATATTCTATGTTGTTCCTTTTATCCTCAATGTTTAGCTTGATCTTGGATTTCTTAAAATAGTTTCTGATAATTCACAGAGGGCCAATAAAAGCTTTTCTGTTGTTTTCTATACAGACCTTCCTAGAAACAAGGCTCAAGGACCTGGCCGAGAATCCAGGGAATACAACTCATTACATTTTCACCGACTCTGATGTAGCTGTGGTTGATGACCTGGAACCTTTTTTTCACAGCTTCCCAAATTTTCATCTTGCTCTCACCTTCAGGAACAATAAGGAGCAACCTCTAAATTCAGGATTCATAGCAGTGAGAGGTACACCTGATGCAATCTTAAGGTACTCATCTTCCCTCTTTCATAATTTGGTTTGTTTGGTGGAGGGGGTTGAATAATTTTTGGTTGCCAATGATTTGAGCTAGCATGGGAATCTGATAGAGATATTGGAAAGTGTTCTCTTGATTTCCGGTTTTATAATTTATGTAGAATTCAAAAGCAACAACTATGCTTGTTCTTATGCTTATAATATATTTACAACAACTGATTTGCAATTTGATATTGGCTAACAGGGCAAAGAATTACCTTCAAGAAGTACTGAATATTTACAGGTCAAAGTACATGAAAGCTTCTCGAATGCTTGGAGACCAGTTATCTCTTGCCTGGACTATAAAATCACAGGCCGGTTTTGATTTGAAGAGATTCACCAAAGGACAAGCTTTTCAGGAAGAAATAGGCCGTACTTTGGTTCTATTTCTACCATGTGCTACATATAATTGGACACCACCTGAGGGAGCTGGTCAATTTCATGGCATGCCATTAGATGTCAAGGTATGCTTTTGTTGTCAAGATGGACTTTCTTTGAGGATACTACCAAGTGGTATCTGTACTATAGTTAAAGATGATCACTTGATGTCAGGCTTCTTCAGTAATTTCCGAAATCCACTTGGTTGCAAGAAAATATTTAAACACACACACACACTCACGCATATATAGATGACGAAGGAATCAAAGTTTGAGGAAAGAGGTTTTATTTTATTTATTTCCTGTTTACAGGTTGTTCACTTTAAGGGATCAAGGAAACGCTTGATGCTTGAGTCCTGGAACTACTTCAATTCATCTTCTGACATTTCTGATATATTGTGCCTCATTTTGATGAGTGGAAGAACCAAATATGACTTTTGAGTATATTATTTGGTTACCTTAGCTTGTATGATCATAGCATAGTCTAACTGGAGAGAATTGCTATTCAACTTGACAGGAACCAAGCCATTATTGGTATTTTAGATATAACATATTTAGGTTATTGATTCCCTTGTTATTGCTCGTACCCTTGATGCATTTCTGATTGTTATGATTTAAAATGTGCTGTTTTAAGTGCACCAACCATTCTCGTAGCTCAACATACCTCTTCTCTTGCCTGGCTTAGCCTTGAGATTGAATGTGGTATTTGATATTAGACTTGGACCCAACAGACGAAAGGAAAACTTGCAGTTTTCTTGACATTTATCTTTACTGCTTCCAATAATTTCGGTTTTTCCCTTTTCTGGTTATTTGTCAATGGCTTCATATTCATATTTTCACTCAATTGCATGATATAATTTATATGCAATTTTGTTAACCTGTGGACTGTGGAGAGGCTGATTTGAAGTGTATTCACTCAGGCTCAAATGACCCAGATGAAGTTTTGACCATTTGACAAAATGAAAAGAGGGATTAGAAAGAATCAATCCTCCAAATTGCATTAGTGGTTGATTCATCTTCTATATGAAAACTTTTGCTTGTAATAAATAACAACTTAGTATGATCTTAAGTTTATAAATTTTCACTGGGAAACAAAATGTCATTTTAAATTATACTAGAAAATTTCAAAAAAAACCACCACTCACCTGAGCATCATCAAACAAAGAGGATACATTTCAAAGGTAAACTCTACAAAAGAACACAAGTAAACTTAAAGCAGAATCTGAAGAGCAGAAACATATGGAATGAGAGATGGAAAACATTTCTTAGGGTAGAATTAACTTGTCATTCAAGGTTGAAACCAATGATGTGAAAATCGAACCGAACCAACTAGTTTGACCTGGTTAAGTATGAACCAGGCTGATTTTCAGTTCTGTTTTTACTTTTAACCTCTATAATTGAAACCCATTCAGTAAAATAATAAACTGGTTGGTTTTCTCTTAAGTGTAAAGAACCGGTTTCATGTTCTCCTCCTCCGAGCGACAGTGTTGTTTGAACGCCAATGGTCTTTTACATCCACAGATTTTTTAACACTCAAGAACCCTTCTTTCAATTCTCTCTCCTTCAACTCTTCCCTTCCCAGTCTCAAAAATAAACTTCTCTACAACACACAATTTTAATCATCTGTCCCTGTTATAGAAATCCCAAAACTCAATACTCAACATGCAGTGTTTACAGATTTTTTATGAACTTGTTCTAGAATTCGATGAAGGGATTAGCTTCATTGCAAGGCAAAAAGTGAGTTTTGAGATTGAAAACAGTCTCTTAGAACCAAATTGAATCAAGAGCAAGTAACATCTCTCAATCTTTTTGTTCCACTTTTCCGTGATAAAAACACGGTGATGCTTGAAATCAATCTCTCAAACCCCTTGAACGCAAGAATAATTGGTTTTGGTAGATTGTTCTTGCTCGTGACTACGGAGGAGACCAGTCAGTATAGGTAAAGATTGGTCCTTGTCAGAACATTACAGGCTTCTCATTGAACTATTATTTGCCCTCTTAATTTTGTTGTTAATGTTCTGCTTCTCTGACAACTTAGTGCTTTGATATAAAAATGCAAATTGTATCTGCATCTTGATGGACTTTTATTTACCCTCTTTATTTTTGTTATTATTGTTCGAATTGTGAACTTAGTGCTTTCATATAATAGTAGAGAATGTGTTTAAAATAAAATGTAAAAT
>JAOTAZ010000001.1:14314708-14325274 GCA_025629785.1 Erythroxylum oxycarpum | reverse complement strand
CATCTTGCTTTTGATTTTCCTCCTGGCCTTCATGTTTTGGGGAAAATCCCTCCTAGTATTGTTAGATGGCTTGATCATGACTTAATTAGGGTCTCCTATGTTCGGTAGTTTCTTAGCTTTGTACGTTTTACTCCTTTTGTTACCAAAAAAAGAAAATAATTGCGTTGTTGTGCTATTGTTCCTCTTAACCATCCTTCTGCCTAACAGTACCGTTGGGATGAGCTCTGTTGTAGTGAGTACTTTCGGTAAAGTCTTTTCCTATATAAGCTCTCTTGAGTTGTCATACGTGAAAAATTGGATGAAGAGATATTCCAAAGGGGTAACTCTAGCCTATAGGCTATATTTTTTACACGCTTCAGAATTTTGTAAGGGCCATAATAAAATAGTGACAATTTGTGGTTTAACTCCCTTCTTAATAGAATGTTGCTTCTAGAGTTGTAGCTTTAGTAGGACCAATTCGCCCACCTCAAAAACCCAATTTGACCTTTTTGAATCTGCTTGATGTTTCATTATATTTTGTGCTTTCTGAAAGTGGAACTTTGTTACTTTTGCTGCCGCTTCACGTTCTTTAAGAGCTTGACCTATTTCTAATATTTTTGAGTCACCAGCAAAGTACAGACAGTAGATAGGTGGAGAGTATTCATATAAGATTTAAAAGGGGGTTGTATTTACGGGGAGTGATATGTTGTTATATTATGCTAGAATTTGGCCAAAGGAATCTATTTGCCACGTTTGAGGTGTCTCTCCACAAAAATATCTCAAGTAGGTCTTTACTTCCTTCTATCCAAAATAAAAATTGTTTTAAAAGAATGCATACTTATTAAGAAAATGAAACGTTTGATATACTTTTATTAATTACACGTTGAAGTGTCTTGAAAATATAATCTGTGTAATTAAGATGCGCAAGAAATTAAAGGATAATTTTGGAAGTAAAATCATAATACAAACGATACTTATTTTGAACAATTAAAATCTCTCTAAAACGACTTTTATTATATAAGAGGGAGTAGTATTTTGTTAATCGCGTCCATCTTTCTGTCTATTTGTGGGTGGCAATCTCTCAAATATTTGACACTGACTCCTTAAAGTCAGAATAATTCTTGCCAAAATTTGCTTGAGAATGTAAGATTCCTGTCACTAATAATTATCTCCGGCATTTCAAGAAGTTTGAAAATATGATCGAGGAATAATGATGCGATATCCTTTATTGAATAATGGTGTTTAACTAAAATGAAATGGGTATACTTTATAAACCTATCAACCACTACTAGTATCGTAAAATTCCCATTAGATTCTGGCAACCATTTAACGAAATCTATGTCTGAGTTCTAAGTTCCTTCAAGTATTTAGTTTATGTTGATGTTGTTGCAAGAGAAGAGAAGAGAAGAGCTTTTCCAGATTTGCTTCAGACAACCTACCTACTTAAGCAAGTGGGTCAGTCCAACACTGCTAATTTAATAGAGAAGAACTAATTAGATGAGATTGAAACAATCTTTGAAAAGCTTGCAATATAATATGGTAAATCAAAATTACAATCTATAATTGAATTACGAAAACATTTAGATAAAAGAATTGACACCAATTTCCTCTCTTTCGGTAAGTAAAAAGAAGCCTATACAGTTGAAACGACTAAACCTCTTTTTTATCTCCTCTGGAAATTGAAGGTCCTAATAGCAAATGCGAAAATAAATGCAAAGAGGACAGTGAACCCAAGCACCGCAGCTGCAACAACACCCAGAAAATCGTGTTTGTAACCGAAGGACTCGTTCAGAAAATCCTTTACTGGTTGACCAGTCTGAAGGGGTTCCGTTATATCTCCATACTGTGATGCAATCAAACCATACAAGGTCCATGACACTGGACTTGCCCAGTAGTACCATCTCCACCATATTGGTATGCGCTGTTACAAACAAACACCAGAATTATAATTACTACTGCTCAATACTCATCCTCCAGGCTAATGAAGGCAGGAAAAAAAAGGAAAAACAACTTACAGGTCTGGGAATAATGAACCCTGCGAAGAGATTCCAGAATCCATAAAATGCTGAGGAAACTATTTGTGCTATGTGGTGGTTTGGTGTCATAGCAACAGTCATCATCCCGTAGTAGGTGAAGTAAAGTAACGTGAAGTACATGTAGAACAGGTACCATAAGAACTTAGCAGCAGTCCATTCAAATCCAATCATGGCATACACGATGATACCGTAGACTGCAGCTTGAGCAAAGATGTAGGGAAGCTCGATGAGGACCTGGACCACAAAAATGAAATGTTGTTTGAGAACCACATGCAAGTTAGTCACGGAGAGTAGAATCTGAATGCCTTGGAATTACCTGCGCAAACGCGTAAGGTAATGCTGAGTACATTCCGGCAGCTTTCTCTCTGTAGAAGACGGTTCTCTCAACAGCTACCACTGGCTGAACAGAGGAGGCATTTTGCACCCCGAGGAAGAGAACAGCTGCATACATGGAACCCATTGCGTTGGTGAAATCCTGTTGCCTTCTCCTGCAAATTTGGTTGTTGATGAGAACACTAAACTACAAGAGCATGACCATTTTCATATTGCTAATCGTTATCTTCCTTACATTTTGGAGCCAAGGTCCCAGAACAATGTTCCAAACATCAAGGCAATGAATGTTGTGAAGAGGAATCTAACGGCAGTATATGGTGGATTGCGCCAGTAGGACCAATGTTGCTTCCATAGACAGGCAACACATTGGGTCAAAAAGGACTGCGAGTACTCAGTAGGGAAATAGAGATCCTTGGAACCAGGAGCTGGTTTGCTCAGTTCCTGAATCATCGCCTTGTTTCTCCTGAAGCACAAGTAGAATAGTAACATGTCAGCAACAAACAAACAAACAAGAAAAAAATCAATTGCGATTAGAAACGGTTACATGCCTGTAGAGTTGTGAATTTTTGTAGACGGTAGCAAAATCAACTCCTAAAGCTACCTCTTGTGCTGAAGTACTGACTTCTAACATCCATGTTGCTGGATTATAGCCATCAGTAATTCTGCTTACTCCTTCTACACCCTTCAATTAAGAACAATGAGAGAAATAAGCTTGTGTTTGTGTTCCCTATTATATAGTACAAGGAATCAGAAAAATAGATACCTCAAAATAGTTAATTAGGTCGGTAGAGTGGTGACCCAGTGGCCCAACGTATATCTCTTGTCCTCCTCGCTTCATCAGGAATAGCTGCAAATCGTGCATTAAACACATTACTTCCGCATTTCAGTGAAACCCTTGATCAAGGAATAACAATAATCTGTTAGAATCTTACCTCATCAAAAGCTTCAAATATATCGATACTTGGTTGATGGATTGTGCATACAACAGTTCTTCCGGTGTCCACGGTGTTTCTAACCGTTCTCATAACAATTGCAGCAGCTCTTGCATCCAGCCCAGAGGTTGGCTCATCCATGAAAATTATGGAGGGGTTTGCCACTAGCTCAACTGCTATGGTTAACCTCTTGCGCTGTTCAGTGGACAGACCATTCACACCAGGCAATCCAACTAAAGCATTCCTCAATGGATTTAGTTCCACTAGTTCCATAACTTCCTCAATGAACATCTGCCACAAATTTTGACAATGTTGAGGATTTAAATTGATCCAGACCAGTACTGTCTTGCATTCATAAGAGGATGCAGAAGTAGAATTTGGATTTTAGATCTAAATGCCTACCTTTCGCGTTTCCGCCTTCACGTCAGCTGGTAGACGAAGCCAAGCTGAGTAGAGTAGAGATTCGTAGACAGTAACATGAGGCGAGTGGATGTCATTTTGCTCACAGTATCCTGAAATTCTAGCGAAAGTTTCTTGCTTCTTGGGATATCCAGAAATGGTGATGTTACCTTCGATATACCCACCAGTTTTTCGACCAGCCAAAACATCCATCAAAGTTGTTTTACCGGCACCACTAACACCCATTAATGCTGTGAGAACACCTGGCCTAAAAGCTCCACTGACGCCCTTCAAAAGCACCAATCTGTCGTCATCAATCCCCTGGTTTTTCATTTCCTACATTTATCAATTCAAAATCAGTGTTTTCTTTTCATCCTCATAAGTTGGCATTTCGAACTATGTCTTGTTCTTTGTTTGCGACTTTGATACCTGAGGCATATCAACGGAGTATATAACTTCATCAAATGTTATGGAATGTGGTTCAAAAGGAAGAACCATTCCTCTCTTCTTCACATGGCTCGGCTCCCCAGATTCTGTACGCAAATGCAAAATGAGACAGTTAAATAACAGGCAGATGAGCTGATCTGAGAGGAATCAGGTGTAATCAGTGAAATCTGTCACCTGTGTGTGCGTTGTGACCACTTCCCTGCTCTGCCAATTGAATTGCTCCGGCAGGCCTGTCACTAGTTTCATTACTTTCAGGCTCGTCAGAAATAACAGCCTGAGGCTTCTCAAGTGCTGGGTGGGCAATATAAAATGCAAATTGTCAGCACAAGCTATGTATGTCTTCAAAGGTGAAGGACGTTAAAGTGGTTAACAAAACTCACGGTTGAGAAAAGTGAGAGCCACAGTGAAAAGGAAATTGAACACTACAATGAATCCGATCAATGCCCCAACTCCTATCCAGTACCAGTATGCATATGGGAAGAATCCTCGAGAGGTCAGAACTTGAACACCAAGTGGAACTGTTGAGTTGGGAGCATTCTGAACGTTGTAAAACGGATGAAAAGATGAGTTCAAATTCAAAAGGTAGATGCTCTAAATCTAATACAAGTGGGTGTTCAGGGAACTTACGTGTCTCCAATTTTTTCCAAGGAATTCGTTAACCAAAATTGCATTCTGCCCATACATCAGTGGAGAAATCCAGTAGCCCCATATCCACCATTTCTTTACGTCCTCTGCAGCAATCAGAAATCATTTCAAGTTTTGAGTTGACAGGATTCAGTCATTCATCGACTATTTAGCACAAGCTTTACCTCGTGAGAGAATAACACCACCCAGTGCGAAAAGTGCAAGAAGTGCAAAGGATCCGAAGGTATTAGCAATAATCATGTTCCTTCCAGCAGCGGCAATAAATCGGAACAGCCCAGAAGCCATCTGATTAATGAGTAATAGTATCATGTATTGTTTAAAGAACCTGCATAATGCCCATATCCTTTCTTTATCAGCCGGATGACATATGATTGTCTTAAACACTTGTATTTTGCAATGAATTTTCTTTTTACCTTCCAACATTAGGATCAAATCCAATGACATAGTATGTGAGGAACACCCAAATAGCAACTTCTACAAATGTGATGGGAATTTTAAGGAGCCAAGGGGGCAAAGAATATGCCCATGGAGGATAGAATAGAAGGTCCCTTTGCTTGTAGAACACAGGAAGTTTTGCGATGGTCATAGACAGCTCTGACATACCGTTGAACATGATCTGAATAGCGGTAAAGAACAGAGCACCAAAATACATTCCTCCGTCGGCTTCTGTAACCCGATGCATCTCAGTTCGAAAGAATAGTGACATCGCAATGAATGCCATTAAGGTAAGCTAGAAGTTCAAAGAACAATTGAAAATTTTCAGTATAACAGCAATTTTCTGAATAAAATTCTTACATAACAAAATGGTTTTGATGATCACCTGGCTGAACTTGAAGATATAGACAAAAGAGTTCCTCTTCATAAGTAAGTACTCTCGTGAGAAGTTAGCTTTCAACAATTCCATCTTTCCAACACCGTACTTTTCAGTTGCCAAAGCAGCTGGGTGACTCTTGGTCTTGTCAAATGGAGTAGAAAGCTCATTGCTCAACCTTTGCCCCACCCTGAATGACTTGAATGCACTAACAAATTCGTCGACTGCGACGAATTGATAAGGCTGATCTTTTCGCGCCCAATACTGCTTCTGATCTTTCTTTGACGTCACCTGGAACGAAACCATCATTTCCAAAGGTTAGTCGAGTTCAAAAGGATGATTTTTTTTCTTTTTCTCTTATGATAAAAGTTAAGCCATACTTCCTGTAAGAAGTCAGCAACGCCTTTTCTTTCCGGGCACCTGAAGCCCATTTGTTCGAAAAATTCGAGCACATTTTCACGAGGGCCTTGATATACAATTTGGCCATCTGAGAGGAGGATAATGTCATCAAAGAGGTTGTAGGTCTCTGGTGCGGGTTGAAGAAGGGAAATAACTGCGGTTCCATTGAGAATGTGAATAGATTGCTTTAGGCAGTTAATAATCTGGAAAGTTGTTGAGCTATCCAAGCCAGTAGAAATCTCGTCCATAAATAGTGCCCTTGCAGGTCCGACAAGCATTTCACCTGCAATGTTATTACAAGACAGGTTCACACACACACTCAGATGGCGACGAAATACAACCTTTTTCTTCACTGAGCTCATTTACCTGTAGTAACACGCTTTCTTTGCCCTCCGGAGATACCCCTCAACATTTCGTCTCCGACCATTGTGTCTGCGCATACTTCCAGTCCTAATATCTGTATAGGACAAAGAAAGACATTAGAGATAATTTGTAGTCACTGAAGAACTGTGTGATATTTATAGTATTTTCTGATCATATTACCTTTAGTATATAGTCTGTAACCACGTTGGTCTCCTCACCTTCTGTTGCAATAGCCTACAGCAAGAAAAAAGGGAAAAGAAATGAACTTTAGCGCCATCAATGTAACTCCTCTGAACATTGAAAGTTCTCTAATGCAGTCTCATTCAGTGTGAATATAATGCCAAGGCGAGTAGTTGATTAATCTCCATAAGAATGTTTGCAAAAGTCAGACCATAATTCGATATAAAGACCATCGCATTAGTAAGTTTATGATATCCTTGTCTACAAACAATATCTTCCCTCACCTTCATGAAGACATCAACATCAGGATCAGGCTTGATGTTAGCTGCTTTTTCTCTTCTTGCCAACTCGGCTAACATTTCTGGAAATTGCCAAAAACGTTGCAGATGTTTAAGCAACGATTTTGTGAAAATTTTGCTAGAAAGAATATAATTGAAGACCAAGTATATAGAGACAGTTGATCAAACCATGTCGGAATCCAACTCCTTGGCACCTCGCAGAAAACGCCAAAGTTTCCCTTACAGTCATTTCTCCTATATGGAGATCATGTTGACTGATATAGGCAGCAGTTCTCTGTGGAATGAATTCATTCATCCCATGACCATTGTATGTGACATTACCAGATACCTGCAAGAGAAATGCAGCTTTTTCAAATTAGTTAGGAAAATCTCAAGTTAAACATACATCTCTGTCTGAACGAGCAAATTTCCAATGTACAATCCTCATAATGAAAATGAAGGTACAAGAATACGTGATCACCTTTAGATTAGGATCAAGCTTCCCAGCCAATGCCAACAAGAGTGTGGTCTTCCCAGAACTTGGAGGACCTAAAAGCAGGGTCATTCTGCAAAATTTGCATGGTCAGAATTATTACAAGTGGATACGCAGATTCAATATGCTAAATTGCTAATGCATAAGGCTTAACGATGAGACCTGAACTAGAAACTTAACTCACCTTGATGGTTTGACGATTCCATTGACATCCTTGAGGATGGTCAGGTGTCTCTTCCGACTTGGAAGAATATGAAGACTATTTAAGAGACCCTTTGGAATGAAAAGCAAAATTAATTTATCAGCACATTATAGTCGTAGGAACAAAATCACAATATGCCAATGATTGCATCCAATTGTAAGACTAAGAGGATAACGAGCAGTTACCTCTACTATGTTGACACTGAAATTAATGAATGTAGGCAGAGCTCTGCTTCCTACATAAGCCTCTGCTTCAATATTTAGATTCTGATATCGTACTTCAATAGTTGGCAGATCAATTCCCACCCTAAAACAACATAAAAGATAGCAAAATTATCCAAAGAAGTAGAAATTATGATGTATATTAGATCGCCGACCTCAGATAATCAAAACAGAGATCCTATGTCTACCACTTGATCAATACAATTCCCTTCTTTTATCATCTTTCATTGCTAAGATTTGCTGAGCAAGCGACAGAAAGCAAGCTTCGGTGAAGAGTCTTTACCTATCAACACGATCCCTGAGTTTCAACAAGAATTTCTCATTGTCCTCTTCTGCTACTTTGACCAACCTCTCAAGCAAATGCTTCCTTTCTTGGAATCCAAGGTCGTGTATGGCGACCTCATTAGCTGTACCTTTCGATGCACTTGTTAATATGCCCTTCCTCAAACGATCATATGTAGGCAACTTCTCAAGAACAGCCCACTTTAGAGCCTCCTCATCGTCTTCACCACGTGAAGAACCCGAGAAAACATCCATACCAGTATTTCTCCATATTGAAGAGCTACCTCTTCTTAGACTAGCACTTGCCCTATAAATATCACCGTTTTCCATTGATGAACGACCACTATGACTCAGAATTTGCGTATGTCACCTATTTCTCTTGATATTTTTGTAAACTTGTTTCTGATTTTTGGAGTTGATGTGCCAAGAGAAGCACAAAATGAGAGATGGGCTTCGGTGAGATGTGTAGTATAACAGGTATATATAGGTGCGTGCATGAGAAGTGGCGGGTTTTGAACTTTCAAACACACACACCTTCTAGGAAATATTCTTTTATTACCAAAATGATATTTGACCAAAAACGTGGGAAGCGTCTGTTGATTTGTCCAATGTCCACGTTATCTGGAAGCTTTGCAATTAGATAGCAACCTTAGTTGACCACTTTTCCTGCCAGTAAGCTTACTATTTACAATCTTTCTTCTTTTTATTATTTTTATCTGTGTATATGAACAAAGTCAGATGGGTATTGGGTAATTAAGTCCATTGGCTGATCTAACTTTTGTTGAAATTTTAATTCGTCCATAAACTAATTTTCACACGATGCCTATTTCTTTTCTTTCTGTTGCTTTTTCATAAAATTTGACCCACGTGAATATATAGATGGTGAGCGAGATCCATTTGATTTGATTGGTCAAGAAAGGTGACGAGTAAGGGTCAATGGGCAGCTCTTGAGGTTGATACAGTGACATGAGACTTACTCATTATCACGATGTTTGTTTTTTTTAATAATATTATTAATGTAAAAAATATATTATTTTACACTTTCAATTTAAAAAATATTGGAAGGCTGGCCACATTCCGTGCTATTTTCATTCCTGCATACACTATCTTAAGCTCCTCCTTTCACCTTGTCAACAAACAAAACTGGAAAGGTAGATAGCTACACCAAAGAAGCAAGAGTTATTCATTTTGTTAACACATCATAGTTTAAGCCATCAGGGAAAAGTTCGTTGTGTTGTGCTAGAAAGAAATACACATAATATAATTTAAATCTATAATATCTCCTTTCTCTGTTTGTTCAAACAAGTGGGCAAGACGGCCAGCGATACGAAAGCTGTCCAAACGAATAAATGTCTTCGACTTCTAGAGGTCCGCGGTTCTGTGGTGAAAACAAACCTTTTATAATGATAAAAGTTGATCCCATCCATGCCTAACATGGTAGACTCAGTCCCAATTATAGTTATACCCTTTAAAGTAACTTCCCTATAAACAATCCAATAAGCTTTAATAGATTCTCCTTTATTCTTACTTCTAGATATAACTCTTTTTTTAAATTTCTCTAATAACTTATGATATCTAACTTGAATTAAACCTTAGAATTAATTTATAATAGTTTAGCTACATAATCCTTAGCTTACTATTCTTCAAATTCTATTTGAGAATTCACTATATATTGTCCTCTTTTAATAGGAGAAGAGAGACCCTTTATGTGATATCTTCTTTATCACAAGGTGGAGAGGAACCTTTAAGACCATCTTATTTTATTATAGATGAAGGAATACCCTTTAAAAAAATAAAATAAGAAATTTTTCGTTATTAAGATATTTGGGCAATATACATTAATATTTAAGGATAGATATTCCCTATCTTTTAAATTTCTAAACAAAAAGAGACTCATGGGTTCACGTAAAAATTCACGTAAAAGGGAGAATAAAGAAGACAAGAACAAGATCAATAATAAAAGCCCCTTTCGAGTAGACTTTTATTTGATATTATGAGGAACCTCATAATATGCACCCAACAACTCTCTCTAATTCCTATACTAACACAATCTTATACAACTCAAAACCTACCTTTTGTATTCAAACTAATAAACTAAGGTTTAATATAGATTATAAGATTAAGACATTCATTTAAAAGCATTTTTAGCCTCTTAAGGACCTAAGAATCTTTTTAACATACTAAAGATTCTTCTTATAACTTATAAGTGGTTTATTTACACATAAAACATGTTCAAATAGTTGTTACTTACTCAAACTAGTCTATACATGGCTAATTTCTACGTATGTTTGACTAACCAATACTAATCAATGGCTAACCAAATCACCTTCATTTTGAGGATCTGCTATTGGAACATCTAACCCTGATGCACTCTTTTTTCTAGCCAATTATGAAAATACTATCATCTAGCCAAATCCAAACCTTCGGTTAACCAATACCTCATTGCTTGTTATATTGGCTAACCAAACCCTTAGTTGATATCCCAAATTGTAAAATGTTGGACCCCGAATTTTTGATAAAAATTAGAAATATTAAAATAAATTTTAATGAGAAAGAAATTTGTGAG
>JAOTAZ010000001.1:14251923-14265302 GCA_025629785.1 Erythroxylum oxycarpum | reverse complement strand
ATTTTGGAAAAGACCCTTGCTCCCTGAAGCTGGTCAAACAGATCATCAATCTGAGGTAGAGGATACTTGTTCTTAATAGTCACCTTGTTGAGTCTCCAATAATCAATGCACATGTGCCATGTTTCATCCTTCTTCTTAACAATCATAACTGGCACTCCCCATAGTGACGAACTCGGCCTTATGAGCCCCTTCTTTAGTAGTTCTTCCAACTGCTCCTTAAGCTCCTTTAGCTCCACTGGAGCCATTCCATAGGGTGGTATAGAAATGGGTGTGGTTCTGGAAATCAAGTTGATGGCAAACTCGATTTCCCTCACCGGTGGCAAACCAGGTAAATCCTCTGGAAATACATCTGGAAACTCCCTCACAACTGGAAAATCTTCTAGCTTCCCTTCATTCCCATCAGTGTCTACAACATGCGCTAAGAAGGTTTCATACCCCTTTCCCATCATCTTATCAGTTAACAAAGTAGAAATGATTCTTGATGATGGTGTTTTCCTATCCCCTCTAAAAATCACCTTCTCATCGTTGCCCATGTCAAGTTCTACCTTCTTAAGGCTATAATCTAACTTTGCATGATACTTCTTCATAACATCCATTCCTAGTATGACATCTAGCACCTTTAACTCTAAAGGTAGCAAGTCCACCAGTAGTCGAGCACCCTTGAAGAAAAGCTCACAATCTCTATACACTTGACTTATAATCATGTGCCTCCCTAAAGGAGTGCTAACAATTAAAGGATTTCTTAATGACATCAAAACAACATCATGTAATGTCATGCTTGTAGAAACAAATGAATATATGGAGTCAGAATCAATCAACACATATACTGCAAAATTAAATAACCGAGCGTGATAACTTCAGGTACGGCTACAGCTTCCTCTCTAGTCATAGTAAAACCCTGGCCTATGCCTGACCCCTTGGCCTCCCTGGAGGAATAGTCTTCTTTGGAGTTCCAGAGCTACCCATCCCTATGACTGGTTTGGTTTCCACTGTTTCTGCTTTCCTTCGGGCCTACACCTGGAACCCCTCTTGCTTTTTTACTTGGGGACAGTCTTTGATCAAGTGTCCCTTCTCTCCACATCGAAAACATGCTCCAAGTAACTTAAAACAGTCTCCCCTGTGGAGCTTCCCACAATGCTCACATTAGGAGTTTAGGTTCCTGCTTCTCTCCACCCTGCTATTGCCCCCTGTAGTAGAGGCTTACACCGAAACCGCCCTTGGTTGCTTGTTCCTAGTAGGGGTACTATTCCCTCCTCACTCTGTGTGTGGAAGCTCTTCCTACCCCAATATGAACACCCAATATGAAAAATGCAGGAAAAGGGGAGAAATAGAGCTTCAACTATAAAGATTAGCCAACCATACAACTTCATTGGTTGATCAAACCTATCAACCATATAAGGTATAAACTTACTAGAATAAAAGTCTCCAAAGAGAAAAGTTATATTGGTTGACCACTGAAGTATATTGGTTAACTAATAAGGTGGTCGATTAGTATATACAACCATTTTTCTTGTAAACTTGTTAGAAGGGAAATTTTCTCAGACAATGAGGCATTGGTTGACCAATCGAAGAAATTAGTTAAGCAATGTGAGTTATTAGATAACCATAACTTTGACTAAATAGAGAACAAACTCACTAGAAATAGAAATGTTCTTAGCAAAAGTTAACATTGGTCAACCAATATGCTTAGGTAGTCAATTTAAGGGGTGATCAAACTCTTCACAAACTTACTAAAAAGGTAAAAACATGATTTTGGTTACATTAGCCGACCACACTAGGATCTTACTCAACTAGTATGTTCTAAAAAGTTAGAAAAAAATCTAAAAAATCAAAAGAGTTAAAAACACAATCAATCAACTAAATAAAAAGAATGAATTAAAACACATAAAAGGATCCTTGTCATATAAAATTTCCATCAAAGATGACTAATTGTCTTCTAATTGTGCAAAAAAAATATCCTTATTTAATGGTTTAGAAAAATTATTATCCAATTGGTATAAATTCTAGCTTAATAACCTTATTTTATACTTAGTCTCTAAGTCTAGGTACTAAGGTGTATACTATAAAAATTATTAAAATTCTTATTCTTAATTCATACCTAAACAATCAACACTAAATATTTATTCAAATTAATAAATAAGAAAAGTATGTGACAAATTTCTAAAGTATGAACTAATAATAGTTTCCTCTTATTTAACATCACTTATGAATGATTTGAATGAAAATTCTTCTTGATTTTACAATCCATTGGAGGCATCTCATTCTTCTCATCTTGCTCACTTGATTGACAATTGTTTCTTTTGAAAAGTCGTTGATCATTCTTGTTCTCTTTAAAGGCTAAGTTTTCATATTATATATAAATATTTTTTTGGACACAAAAGGTTAGATTAATCAATATAAATAAATATAAACTCTTTAAAAATAATAATAATAAACTCAATAAATGGCTTCTCTACTACATAAGGTAATGAATCCTACATTGATCACTTAACGACCCCTATTTAATTCATAAACCAATGACTATGGATTGAGCTACTTTTAACTAAGATAGGTCTAAGTAATACCAAAGCATAAGTTAAAGTATCACTTATATAATTATCACATTGAGAATTTTTATAGATATATAAGTAATGTTTCAAATAAAATTCTCATATCAGGTTAGTTCAATGAACTTGTTCTCCAATAAGTATGCATATGTTTATTTAAATTTCTTTATACTTTAGTCCATAAGATCGACTACTTCTTTCATAAGAAAGAAATACAATATATATATACTAGCCTTTTCATTCTATTAACATCTAGTCTTAGTAGGTGTTTTGAAACCCGGACCGCTCATCGAACCGGCGGCCTTATTGGTTACCGGTGTGACGTAATAATTATGCAATAATTATATTTAATTATACATAATATTTAAAAATATTTAAAAATAAAAATAAAAAAAATAAAAAAAATTGTCTGACCGGTCAATTGACCGGTTTTGACCGGTCCAGACTGAATCAATTCATAACCGATTTTAAAGGATAAACTGGACCGGACCACCGACCGGTCTAAGAATAGTGGTCTTAGTAGAGCAATAACTAGGAATAATTTAAGAATAGTATATAAATGCAATATAAATTTTACATTTATAATATCATCGTAGTTCTAATAGACTTTATCTTATATATTAGTTAATTAAACAAAAATGTAAAAGATAACAAATATCTTTAAATAATTATGTCACAAAAACTATAACTAACAAATTACTTATAAGACATAAACCATCAAATAAAAATATATAAAAAGAAAAAAATATAGGTACTAAAACAATTTTTTCAGTTAGATCACACTACTAGAGGTAGAGAATTTCTTTAAGTCTCCTATTACATTGCTAGCTTATCATAGGACAGTCTAAGCTCCATCAGAATTATTGTTATATTATAAGTCAAGCCAACCTATTTTCTTACGACATGAACAACTCTATCAAAATATGTTTTTTTAATTATTGAAAGAGGTTAACAACAAATAGCACTAATCTTGAGTATGCTATTATCATTGAGTAAAATACTTCAATTATATGTTATTGTATATGTAAGGAACAAGTCAACCACATTAATCATAAAACCCATGATAAAAGATAGAGAATTAAAAGAATGAATATAGTAGAAAGAAAGATGTCCTTTTAAATGTTCTTATTTTTTTGAATTTGTAAATAATTTATTCATAACTATCTAATCAATCAATAATACATATTACAAAAAATTCTTTTGTACTATGTTTTATTTTATGTTGTTTTAATTTGATATTGGTATCAAAATAATATATGTATATTTTGATTAATAAGTTGTATTCAAGGTTAAACTATACATGTATACGCAATCCATTATTGATATAACATACATTTTGATGAATATGTTGTACTCATCTCTGAGCTATATTTGTATACTGTATGTTTTCTTTTCCCGCATAAGACATAAAACTTTTTCATATATTCTAAGTTTGTTTACACAAATATTTTTGGATAATAGCAGAGTATAAAATAAAATTATATATTTATGAAAATCGATTTGCACTTGTATAGTTTCTATATATAATTCCTGTGTGTAATCGCCAACATATTATATTTTTCATCAACTACCGGCCTCGAAGATATCTCCAGCATTTAATCTATGTTACCAAAGGTGCTATTCACAATAATGTTGATCTAAATTTCCTTCGAGCATAGAAAATAATTGCTCTTGATTGGAATCTTTCTTTAACTAGTTTGAATTATATCTGAAAAAGAAAAAGGGTAAATTCAACCGAAGATATGACGTGTGAACTCATTATCCAAAGGAATGGGATATGGTGCCTAATTGGCAGCTCCCTAGTGGAGGAATCGATTGGTATTACTTTCCAGGATCAGATAATTCTTCACTGAAATTCCAGAAAAACTGGGTTCATTAATTCAGAGCCCTCTCAAACTCGCACATCACTGTCTTTAGTTTAGCTGTAATTATATTTTTGCCACAGAGACACAGATAGTGTATGGCTAGCTGCAGCATGGCATCGGCGGCTTCAGGTTTCGTGTTGACTCCTAATGTCCCGTCCAACATCAAGTCAGCTTCCAAGGCCAACATGGTGTTTTTCTCTTCCAAGAACAACACCAGAAATTCAAGGCTTGTCGTAAAGGCCGTTGAGGAGGGTGCAGCGCCGCCTGCCACCGCTGCTCCGCCTGCGGAAGGTGAAGCTCCGAAGCCTAAGCCACCACCAATTGGTCCCAAGAGAGGAACCAAGGTAATTAAGTTACCATCTTTTACATCTTTGAGAAAACAGCAAAGTGCTCAATAGTCGCTATAAAAGTTTGGCGATCCAGAGTTCTAAGCCTTACATTTCCTTTCCTCCCTTCAATGAAATGAGGAAAAAGGCCCGGAAAAGGTGGGACTCCATACTCTATTGAGTGCTAAACATATTAAATTTAAGGTTCTTTGTTGTCTGAAATTTTCTTAGAGCATCTTCTATATGACACCTGAGAAACGTGTTGGTTTTGTTTTACTCTACCTGAGAATTGTATGTAGTTCACCTTTACTCGGTTATCAACTTATCATATATATATTGACTTATGGCCTTAGTATCGGAATAAATCATTTAGCTGACTAGGTTTGATGTCAAGACAATGCTCTTTGCTAATTTGTAAGAAGTATAGACGAGCTATTACTGCAGAATGATAAGAAATCTGATCGTGGTTCGTTATTAATGGCATTGCCAGAAAAATGGCGATGGAGTATATATGTATGTTTTCGATGGCAGTAATGCATAAATTAAGTGATTATATAAGATTTAGGGAAATGCATATAGTTTAGTAAGTTTTTATTCTCTCTACAGGTTAAGATTGTGAGGAGGGAGTCGTACTGGTTCAATGGCATTGGATCTGTAGTAGCTGTTGATCAGGTCAGATTTCTTTCTTATTCCTTCTCTTCTCTTTGTTCAATATATTTCTTGATGTTTGAACTTTGGATCGTTTTTGACAGGATCCCAAAACTCGGTACCCAGTTGTGGTTCGATTCGACAAGGTTAATTACGCAAATGTATCTACAAACAACTATGCTTTGGATGAAATCGAAGAAGTGAATTAAGTGAATCTGTCCATGTTTGTAGTTTTGATTTTGATATGACGAATATTATCTCCCTGTAAGCTTATGCCTATCTGTTCATGAATGTATCATTCTGTCTTCTTTCTTCTTGCTTTTTAATGTCGATTGGAGTTGGGTCATAAAATGGAGCAATTGCTTGTGAGTTTAGAAGTCCCGTACCGACTATTTGCCCCTGTTCTAACACGTAAAACTCCCCACCTCTTGTTGGGATGGGCTATGCGTAATTATAATGAAAAGGGCACAACTCTTTTGTGGGCGTGTCGAAACTAGCGTCCCTCTCCAGACAGAGAAGTAAAGCTTCAGTGTGAAGCACGACTTGGGATACAACCTATTGAGAATATACTTGTAATATCTTTTATATTGTTGTTTTAGGAAGTAAATCTTGTTACCCAAATGGCGTCTTATTCTTAGGAGATTGTTTAGGAGATTGCCTAAAGATAGGGATTTCGTGTGTACGTTTGTATTGTATATAGAGGGGTATAAATATAAAGAAATGCAGAATATGAAGAGCAGAACTTGTAACTTCAAAAGGGAGAAGAATAGGATCAATAAAGAGCTTGCAAAAAACAGAACATATATATCAGAACATATATCAGTTGAGTGGCTGCATATGTTTGCTTCAAATTCAAAAATACAATGATGCTTGGACTTGACAGTACATGATGATTTACTCCTACTACAAGTAATCTATACCTACTACATTACCACACAACTTAAACTTTTCAATAGCACTAAATCAAGTCACATTCTAACAGTAAATCATCAGAAATATAACAG
The DNA here is from genome assembly GCA_025629785.1 of Erythroxylum oxycarpum. NCBI lineage: Eukaryota > Viridiplantae > Streptophyta > Magnoliopsida > Malpighiales > Erythroxylaceae > Erythroxylum > Erythroxylum oxycarpum. Next base: position 14,258,913 of record JAOTAZ010000001.1, on the reverse strand, counting down.
AAAATTCTCACCAAAAACTGATCTTCTTGTTATTTTGTTACAACCGGGTCCCATATCTTCTTGTCCCCAGTGGAGTAGCTTATTTAAAAAGCAGAAAACACACGAACAAAAGGAGTCCTTTTTAGTTTTTCAAGCTTTAAACTAGGTTTTTAGCAGCTAACAAGAGACAGAAACCGAGAGCAACACCGAGCAATTATCTTTAACAAGGAAAGATTTGAACGCAGACAACATCAGAAGATTGGTATCATATCAAATAAATTCTCTTATGATTTCTTTTATTTGCTTTGATAGTTTCAAAAATGATTACTGGCTAGACTATTTTGATATATAGATAGGAGGAACCTTGATATTTTTTTTGTACGGATTGATTTAGTGACTTTATAAAAAGAAGTGTTATGTAAGTTCTGTGTTGATTTTAATGTTGATTTGTTAAAAGCTAAGAATTTAGATGTCAATTTTCTTGTAGATAATTGAAGGAACTTGTTTACAGATCAACCTAGGCATTAATAATATTGAGAGTTGAATAGGTTTGTTATAAATATACTTACATTGTGGTTAAACCTTTCAAGAATTTTCACAAATTTTAGTGTATTCTTAGATAGAAATATTTATTGATCAATTTGGAGATAAGTGGTTATACATTAAAAGATGGCAATTTATTAACTTAAGAAATTATATTGATCCAAGTTTTAGAATCTATAAACAATATGAGTGCAAGCTGATGCTAGGGGGAATTCTTATATATATGTTTTGTTATATCTGATTTCTTCTTATTAATTACTTACTTTGTTTTGTTTCTACTAGAATCTTGATTTGCTTTAGTATAATTTTAGGGTTAGGTTAAATCAACATTTAATCTTATTCTTAACTAGAAAATAATAGGAGAATTGGATGTAATACTACCAAATCCTCACAAAAACAATACTCTAATTATCATTATACTACTATAAAATAACAAGTCTAATTGCATAAAGTTACTAGTATTAGGATCTAGAACTATAATCACTTGTATGCAGAGTTTGAGACTTGTCTAAAGCAAGAGATCATATATTTTTATGGCTTTGTATCTTAATTAGCACAAGTTCTTATGTCTACAACTATACATTTTACTAGAATGAGATCACAAGACCAAAGTTATTTAACAATTTTGCCTTATCAAGCGCCAGATTGCATAACTGCAAATATACAACATCAAATGCGAAAATGCATATTTGTGGCTTAAAGTCATATTACGTCCAATATGGTAAGTTTATTGCTTTGGTTCTTAGTGAGTGTGAAGCCATATGTTTACGACTCTACATCTTATCTGTTGGACCAATGGTGGTTGACAAATAAAATCCCTTTATGTTTTGATAATTATGAAATGTATAGAGTTGGTTAAGAAATTATTTCAGGATTTTAATTAAAGGACCAATGCAATTTCAAGTGATAATTTCCAAGGATGCAAGTGATAGACAATGTTCAAAATTCAATCTACAAATGTCAAAGAGATAAAATATCATGAAGATAGGGATAATCTTCAACGATCACAAAAGATTATGGATAGAGATCTTGAAATATTGAAGATTATCTGCAAAATTTATCCGTTGGAGAATTTCCAGTCGACTCCAAACATTTCCAGTCGACTACAAGACGAGCGGAGATTATTTTCGTTAGTTCCAATCGACTACAATCATTCTAGTCAACTGATCGAAGAGCGAAGATGAGTGTTTCAACAAAAATGTTTGTTCCAGTCGATTGACACTGGTTCCAGTTGACTAGCATTAGTCGACCAGTCGACTAGGATCTCTTCCAGTCGATTGGTAGCACAGCAGATAACATTATGACTAATTCAATGATTCTAAAACGGGAAAAAAATCATTTCTAACGTTCATAAGAGATCTTCAACGGCTGCAAGAGGATTTCTAACGTCTATATTGATCCGAAAGGCTGCAAATAAATAGAGAGACATCAAGAGATCAATGGTGCAAATCATCTAGCAAAGCATACAGATCATAGTTTATATTTCTGATATTATTGCTCTCAATTCTCTTAGCACATTCAAGTGTATCTAGCTATCTTGAGCTTTACTTCAAATTTTCTATTATCTTTATTGTAAGCTTGGTGATTAGAGGAAAATCACTGGTGAGGTTGGATTTGTGCCGGAAATCAAATCGGGTTGTGAGGTGTTGCTTGAGCCAGAATTCAAGTGGTTGTAAAAGTTCGCACTGAACTAAAAAGTGTACAATATAGTGCTTTGCCAAATCCTAAATGGGAGCTTAGATAGAGGACGCAGGTCTTAACACTGAAACTCTATAAAAACAGTGCTTGCCAGTCTTCCCTACTCTCTTTGTTCGATTTATTTGATTGTTTGTGTATTAACTTGTTAATTTTTGTAGATCTTTGCGAAAAAGATTAAACGATCTATTCAACCCCCTTCTAGATCGCTTTCATATTCATTTGTTGACTTCCTTTCGAGCTTAGAGGTGTACCAAATTTACTTCGCTTAGACCATGTTTTGGTCCTTTTTCTGTTTTAATCAAAATTTCACGTTCTGAGACTGTTCCAAAGTCTGCTGTTGTCTCGAAAGCATAACACAAGCATGGCCTAAGTGTCTGACTGAAAAAAAAAAAGGGGGGGGAAAGGAGATGGCCTAATGGCTTGAAAATATTTTGACCAATTGGTATCCTATGCTTAATTGGATCTCGCCCGAGGAACACAATGGAAAATAAACAAAAGATTGCAGTGAACTTCACTTGAAAACCACCACAAGAAAAAGGGAAAATTAATAAAACAAAAGCAAAAGAAAACGAGATTAAAAAAAACAAAAGAAGAGCGAATTTACATGTTATGCGCTGCATGTCTGCAATGCATATAATTTCCTTTGTTAGATCAATTAATTCACCAGGAAAAGAATCCAAAATCCCAGATTTTTTTTTTTTCAAATCACATCTTGAAATTGTGGATCCTCAAGAGGATGAAGAATGGAGGACTAATGGCGAAGAGGGTGGAATTGCACGTCTAGTTCTACTTCTACCGCGAACTTGCTTGCCAGCAGGAGACGATGGAGAAGATGAAGAATTAGACGTTGTTGTATATGTTTTCGAATCGTTACTCAACTTTTTCTTCTCCTCTTCACTGCCTTTATCTTCAATCACACGACCTCGAACTTTTGTTGAATTTAAGGTTGCCGGAAGAACACAATGGCACAGAAAGCCTACAGAAAGACCACAGATCGTCTCAGTTTTCAGGAACTGGTGAACAATTCATATAAAGTTCCAAGCTTACATTTCATTACTGAAATATTAGCAGAAAACAAATTAGTGAGAGTTATCGTCTTTGAAAAATAAACTGGAACGTACGTTAAATCTACCTGAAAATCCCATCCATATTAGTGTTCACTTGAGGAAATGAAACCCTCATCCAAGAGCAAATTTCACGAATAAGCAGATGGAGATTCTTAAAGCAAGGAAAAATGAGAACAGAAAATTCTCTTACCGAGTCTGGCGAGCCGATTAACCCAACTTGGGATGGGATTCCCAGTTAATCTAAGACAAACGTCGTTGCAGAAATGGTTGCAGTTCTTGGTTATCAGATTATAAGCATTCCCTCTGTACTCCACTGCCAATGTCTCCATTACTGCTCTTACCTCTGTAGGACTCATATCTGTTTTTCCAATCAAAATCGACTCTCTGAATGTGAATCCATCGCCATGTTTAGGTTCCCCTTCGAAAATTCCAGTTGATGAGTACTCATGAGCGCCAAATGCATACTCAACCCCATGAACTGCATTGCAAGCGATTTCTCTTTTAAAAAGATCGAAGCTCGTTGATGCTATCTACCGAAAAACATACGGCAAGAAAAACCCAGAAGCTTGACAGTGATAAAGCACCATTTACAGCCCAAAAAGTTTCAGAAATTCATCCCAATAATAAGACCAACACCTGAGGTTTTGAGACATTGGATGGAGATAAAGTAGGAAAATTCTGCGTTCACAGGACTCGGAAACCTAATTGTGTGAAATTTTAGGAAAGCTTCATGTTTTTCAGGGAGGGAATTCTTGGAACTGGTAGTCAAATACAATTTGCTCTTCGCACATTCTTATCAACGAAACAACCTTGAAATGCTGCTAATCTTATTCAAAGATGGAAGCACAAGAAAACTACCAGTAAAGCGATCTACAACGGATCTAGACAGCAACTTATCACACAAAAAACCAAAGAACGTTCAGAAAGCTACATTTACAGACGAGTAATAATTTCACAAGAAGAGAAGTTCATGGGAAACATACACTAACCTTGAACCCCAGAGTGGTAGACTCCAAGTCCAAGCCAGTAGGCATAGCCATTGATGGGTGTTAGATCATAAACGTTAAGGTAGACAGGGACGGATCCAACATCGTTACAAGTCGAAGTTCTTGCACAAAACATGGCTCTTTCCCCTTTCCCTCCTTAGCTACCATATACAATGTGACAACTTGTCCTAAACCATCATAATACTTGTGTCGTTTTCAAGCTTTGTTTTGATTGGAAAGAAGATTGGAACTCACACACTCCAAGTAAAATAAGAGATTCTAAGGGGTGCTTGGGAAAGTAAAACAGGAATACCGAATAGGTAAGAAATTAAAAAAAGATGTTTAGATTAGTATTATGATTCAATTAGCAGTATTTTTATATCTTTTTTAGAAAAATATTTTATATTTTTAAACATTTTGTCTTTAAATTATGGGTTCTGTTTGTATTTCTAAAGATTTAAAGAAATGTGGTAAAGAGAATGAGAATCTTTACTTAAAAAGGGCAGCTAGTGCCGCACTGTACTTGTGGCAATAATTTAGAGTATAGTTGGTGATATGGATGCCTACTTTACCAAAAATTTCCATGGTGATTTGGATGGTAGTTGTTATGATAGGTGTATAGGAGGCGTTATTTGTATAGGTCGGTTGTGCTTGTGTGATCCGATTTAAGAATTCTGAGATCGGTATTCATCGGAGAAAGTAATGTTTATTTAATTAATATACTTAGTGGGCGGCATCATGTTAATATTATGATTTGGGTTATCTTCAGAAGAAAAGGATCGTTATAATAATCATAATTGTAACATCGAGTCTCCATATTAAAGATTAGGACCTAAAATTTTAGTACATATGAGCTCAAAGAAAAATTAAGATAATACTTTTTTTTTTTGGAATTTAGATAATACATTTTCTTGTTCATGTATCATAATAAGGCTTATGCCCTATTTAATTATGGTCGTTCGCATATTATGTTTGTGTTTTAAAAAAATATATATACCAATTTTCGACTGAATGAGTGATTTAGCACGCCACTTTCGTGAGGTACGGGCTCAGATATCAACATCGATGTCGGCTTCAGGTCTTGCGGGAATGAGATACTACAATAATAATAATAAATTAACTATTTTACATTAATTATCTTTCACTAGGATAAAGGCCGAAAATCCTATTTATTTTTAAACTTGCAAGGATCAAGTCAGAAATTAATCCTCTTTATTTCATTTGTTATGAACCTTTGTGATAAGAATACACAAGAAGAACAAAAGTAAATAAACTATATGAAAACATCCTCATGCTTTAGTCAAAATATTGTATTTTTATGTGATAAAACTACAAAAATTGATAAGGTTGTATTTCTATAAATTTCGTCTACTAACTAATAATCATTCTTTCACATAAATGAAATCTCAAATTATTTTAACATAAGCACTATATTTAGTAACTAAGACACTCAAAACTATGAAATCACATATTTGGATACTCAAATGGTATTTTGACCTAGTTATTAAATTTTTAATTCAACTATTAAGAAATAATATTTATCAATTAAGTAAACCATACTTTAATATTTTCTACCCACCTAATTGGTATGGGAAACGTCAAAATACTAGTGCGAACACTGGAATCTATTCCCAAGTGACCTTTAAAGCAGTAAACCGCCCTTCCTATCAAATCACCGGTTTGTTAATCCCCACTATTAAGAGTGCAAATTTTATAAGATATAATCTTTAATGTGATGTTGCTATTTAAAATAAATATGTATACCAAAAATAGGCTCATGTTATTTGTCTAGCGAGAAAAAACGATTAACGTATTTTGTGCACAAGTAATATATCCATTATTGACAATTCAGCACTATAATCAATTTATATCATCTTGATTTCTGGATCTTTTTAATGATAAGATATAAGATAATAAATTAGTAACAATTATCCGTTATTGATTTCGCAATTACAAGTGATACCAATAAGTGATTTCCTATTGTACCGGCTAAAAAAGAGTACAAAACAATGTTCAAAAGTATCAGTTGTCGGTATCGCTAATTTCGCGGCCAATATTTAAAATGCCGAGTAGTATAAATTTTGAAAAACTATTTAGAAAAAAAAAAAAAAAAGCCAACCCCCCTTCCTTTTTCTTGAACCCTTGTTTTTCTTTCTCAAGTAGCTTCTTTGTTTAACATGAAATAATCGATTAAAGCTTGAGGTAAGAGAGATGCATCCAGATAAAATTTTCTCACCTTTGGCTAGATCGTTGCGAGAAGTCGCGGCCATCGACTCTGAATATCCCAACCCTAATTGGGGAAAATTTAAGCATCGATTTGCAGAGGAGTGGGGTCTTTTACCCTTTTTCCAAACGCCTATGGATCACCTAATGCTTCGCCGACGAGTTCTTCTGGTCCACAACTTTCGTTGGCTTTTGATACGCTGTCATCCATGCTTTCCTGTTTGTGCTTTTGAATTTTGATTGGCTGTTGTCCAATCCTTCTTCTTCTTTACTCACTGCATCAATAAGTGTATTTGCTTATTTTACTCTTGCGTTGCCGTTCTGTCCCACTTGGAGAGTATGCGTATTCTCCTAAAGCGGTACTCTTCTTTACATTCATCATTATTATTTAATACATTCAATTTTTTATTTTTCAAAAAATTATTTTTATTTTTAAATTAAAATAATTATTTTTATTAATAATTTTTATTATACATTAAATAAATTTATTTTAA
>JAOTAZ010000001.1:14225649-14236029 GCA_025629785.1 Erythroxylum oxycarpum | reverse complement strand
GAATTAAAGTGAGTATCTTAAGCATTTTTGTATCAATAATCGCTAAGAGAAAATAAATAAAAATATTAACAATTAAGCACATATCAATCACCGACCTACATGTAAGTTGTCAGAAGACTCTAGACTTGCCAACTTGCACGGTGATTTTTCTAAATTTTTCCTTTTATATATATATATATATATATCTAGAGTTTTCTACAAGTCTCTAAAATTAGTTGGTGATTTCTAACACTCCCCCTCACCAATTTCTAACACTCCCCCTCACCAACTAATTTCTCTTCAAAGTTTTTCTTGAGATTATCCCAAGCTGCTCGCAAAACTCTTCATGCTTTATTCCGCTTAGACCCTTTGTGAATATATCTGCAACTTGGTCTTTGTTTCTGATGTACTTCATTTTTATATCGCCTTTGAGAACTTTTTCTTGAATATAATGATAATGTACCTCCATATGTTTTGTCCGTGCATGAAATACTGGATTCTTCGCTAATCGTATTGCTGACTGGTTATCACAAAATAGCTCCACTGAATAGTCTGTTGGTTGATTTAGATCTTTTAATAATTGTATGAGCCATGTGCATTCTTGTGTTGCCATTGTTGCGGCTCTATACTCGGCTTCTGTACTTGATAATAACATCATTGGTTGTCTCTTACTGCACCAAAAGATTGCTCTTGAGCTAATGTTGAATATGTATCCATTTGTTGATCGTCTTGTGTCACAATCTCCAGCATAGTCGGCGTCACAGTACCCTTTGACCTGACATGTACAATCTCTCTTATATAAGAGATCATGGTCAATAGTATTCTTGACATACCTTAAGATTCTTCGTATTGCTTCCAAGTGAGGCTTTTTTGGATTTTGCATATATCGGCTAACAACTCCAACTGAGAATGCGATGTCTGGTCATGTCAATGTGAGACAAGTAGACTGCCCATGAGCTATCTGTACATCGTGTTATCTTGTGAGTCTTTTCCTTCCGTAGCTCGAAGTTTGGCATTTACCTCCATTGGTGTTGAAATTGGCTTGCAGTCTAACATACCAAATCTTTCTAAAAGATCTTGTTCATATTTCTGCTGGCATAAAAACAATCCATCTTTTATGCGCTCCACCTCTAAACCAAGAAAGTGTTTCAACTCACCCAATTCTTTCATTTGGAAACGGACCGAGAGATTTTATCGAATTTGTCGTATCTCTCCTTTGTCATCTCCTGTGATGATTAAATCATCGACATATACCAAGACTATGGCTAGCTTATTACCTCGTGTCTTCATAAATAAGCTTGAGTCTGCAAGCCCCTTCTTATAGTCATTTTGAACAAGGAACTCTCCAATCTTACCATACCATGCTCGTGGTGCTTGATTTAAATCATACAATGCCTTCTTCAACTTGAAAACACAGTTTGGATAATCTTTATTCTTAAAATCTTCAGGTTGTTCCATATAAATCACTCGGTCTAACTTTCCATGTAGGAAGGCATTCTTTACGTCCATCTGCCAGAGTCTCCAAGCTTGTTTGTGGCAAGTGCTAAGAGCACACGAACAGTTGTAATCTTTGCCATTAGACTAAATATCTCCTCATAATTTAACCCATACTTCTGTAAAAAACCATGAGCCACTATTCGTGCCTTGTATCTTTCAATTGTTCTGTCTAACCGAGTCTTTTTCTTATAAACCCATTTACATGAGATGAGTGTTACTCCTTCAGGCTTCAGCACCAAATCCCAAGTTTCCTTCTATTTTAATGCTTGAATTTCTTCATTCATGGCCTGTTGCCATTCCTTGCTTTGTGACACTTCTTTATAACTTGTCGGCACTTTCAAACCAATTTCCTCTATTATTGCTACATTTGCATATTTTGAATTTGGCTTTCTTTGTCTAGTTGACCTTTGTGGTTGAGGCAATGGCTGTTGAACATCTTCTTCAAAGTCCTCTATCTAACTTGGCCTTATTTTTTCTGGAGTTGAATGACGGATTCTTGTTTGCTATAGGTTTTTCTCTTCTGACAACCTCATCTCCATGGACTCTTCCTTACTTGGTTGCGTAGTATCAATTCTAGATTCTTCAATTGGTTGAGTATTATCAACCTCTGTAGATTCTTCTAATTGTTGTTCTAGCTGCTCCTCTATTTCTTTTGAATCTGGTAATAATACAGCTTGTGGTGACCACTAAGAAGATGCTTCATCAAAGACAACATTCCTGCTTACGTAGCGTCGTCCTATAGTTGGGTCACAACACTTCCATCTTTTACGACGGCTGTTATATCCAACAAATATACAACGTATTGCCTTTTTTGTCAAATTTGCTATGTCGGTGATCTGGTACAAATACATAGCAGACTCAGCCAAACACTTTAAAGTACCCTACTGAGGGTTCGACCTTTTGAAGCTTTTCATACGGTGAGGTCCCCAATTTTACTTGAGATAACCTATTAATCACGTACGCTGCCGTCTTCATACCTTCGACCCAAAACCTTGCTGGTACATTCTTTGCATGTAGCATACTTCTGCATATCTCTGCTAGGTGACGATTCTTTCTTTCTGCTACTCCATTCTGTTGTGGAGTACCTAGATAAGTCAACTGCCTCCTAATCTTATATTGTTGCAAATATTATTCGAATTCTTTTGAAATGTACTCTCCACCATTATCTGTGCGAAAGCATTGTATCCTTCGCCCTATCTACTTTTCTACTTTCACTTTAAACTCAATAAACTTACTTAGTGTCTCTAACTTTTCTCTCATAAAATCGACCCACACATATCTAGAAAAAATCATCAATAAAGGTAACCATGTACCTGAATTGGCTGACGGATGGCTTCTTTACTGGTCCAAATACATCAGAGTGTATTAACTCTAAGGGTCCTTTAGCTTTATACTCTAACTCTTTATATGGTAATTGATGTGCTTTGCCATACTGACATCCTGCACATACAATATCATCTTGGACATCTAGATTCGGAAGCCCTCTGAACATTGATTTTTTCATTATCTCCTTTAGCTTCTCATAACTTACATGTCCTAATCTTGCATGCCATAAATCAATCGTCTCATTTTCCTTGTCTTATCTATGTATGTTGTTTCTGCTGACATTACATAGACAGATTCCACTCTTTTTCTTTCCATTATAGGTCGACCGATAATTTTTAAGTCCTTGTAAATCTTGACGTCATTTGGTCCGAACAATACAAAGTTTCCTGTTAACGTCATTTGAGATACAAATAGGAGATTCTTCGACATACCATCCACGTGGTAGACATTCTGCAGTTGCACTGGCCGCTGACTATAATGAGGAACTACAATGGTACTGCCAGTATGTGTTATCGGTAATTTTGAATTATTGGCAGTTGCCACCATTTGCTCTCCTTTATACTCTGATATCCCCATTAATTTCTTTTTGTCACTTGTCATATGATTGGAGCAGCCAGAATCAACAATCCAATCATCTTTATAGTTGATTTGATTTTCACTTATAGCCGTGAGTGCCATCTCCACCTGTGATATTGCACCAGTTTTCTCGCTTATTTCTTTAGGATTTTCCATTACTGCAAATGATGCATGAAAATCCCATTCTTCTTCACTATCCTGCTGCGTCGACGTGACAACATTTCCTTCCATATGTTTTGACCTCTAGCAGTCTCGAGCGAAATAACCCTTCCTTCTGTAGTTATATCACACCTATCTTCTTTCTGAGTAATTTGTTTATTGTTACGACTTATATCTTGGCCTTGACGAGCTCCCCCTTGCTTGAAGCTCCCTTTCTGTTGGAAGCCTCGTCAACCTCCTCTACCTCTTGAGGTTTCCTCTATCACGTTACTTCTCGTGACTTTTCCCTTTCCTCCTTTATTGGTAAAAAGGGCTTTGTCTTCTTCTTTAATAAAAACTTTAGACATTTGTTTATCTAAAACTTTTTGATTGGCTAAGATATTTTCTAACTTTCTCAAGGTTGGTTCCTTTGTCCAACCTCGAGTAGCCGTAACAATATCAAGAAATTCTGGGCGTAACACTTGTACAATAATCCTTCTCATTCTTGTTTCAATTATAGCATTAGGAGGATCTAACATAGAAATTTCTTGGCATAAAGATTTAACTTTAGTAAAATATTCACTTACAGTCATGTTGCACTGCGAGATCGACAATAACTCGTTCTCTAAGTGTTGGAACCTGGCGTCGTTGGTGCGTGCATACAACTGGGCGAGAGTGTCCCATGCATCCTTCGGTGTCCTTGCATCCTTTATTTGCTGAATATGTTGTCTTCTACCGTCACTGATAACACGTACATGGCTTTACCTGCTCTAATTTTCCACTTCTTTAACTCTTCTTCTAATGTTGGAGGTTGAGTCTCATTTCCTCCAGCAATATCCTATAAATCTTGTCCTAGCAAATAAAACTGCATAGAAGTGCTCCATATATTATAATTGTTATTATTTAATTTTTCTATACCACTAACGGTGGTACTCATATCTGTCATAATTGCTTGATCCCTGATCGAATAATTTCACAATCCCGGATTGTGACTAAATTTTGGTAGAATTTCAGTTAAGACACGATCCCTGATCATAAAAAATTTGGTCAATGAAGCAATGACTCTAGACGACCCAACCTGGCTCTGATACCACTTATTAAACAAAGGTAACGATAATTTTATTAATAAAAAGACTCGAATACAAAACTCAAAAAACATCAAAGGATTTAAAAAACAAAAACAGAAGAGTGAAACTTAAAAAGCCAGACGCACACTACACTTTATGGCACTTTTCTATCTTTTTTGTGGTGGTACTAAAATGGTGCTAGAATTGCCTATTTATAGGCTCACTACACTGACCTTGCAGCAACTTGTAGGAAAACTCTAGACTCCACAACTTGCCAACTTGCACGATGATGTTTCCAGTTTTTCTTTTTACAAATCTAGAGTTTTCTAAATTAGTTGGTGATTTCTAACAAAGATAATATAACCTATAACTACTTATATATAGAGAAAAATTGTAACCGATACTATCAATTCACAAAAAAATACGTTACAAAGCTAACGAATTCCTAATTATTCTTTACCTTATATGATTGCATGTACATATAAGTTAACTAATATCCTTTCATCATTCTCTTAAGTTGAATTTGGGAGCTAAAAAATTGCAGCTTAGACAACAAATAGTATAATATGAAGTAGGAAAAGATGTTATAAATATATCATATATTTTTTATGAGATTAAATGTGTTAGAAAAGAACAAAGCCTTTCTTGTATCCATCTTGAACAAGATTGTAGTCTATGCCAAGGTATTTAGTATGTTTATGGAAGATAAAATTTCTTGTCATATATAAAGCTGCCTTATTATCGCACCAAAGAGAGACAAGAGATGGAATGGAAATGTGAAAACCTATTATAAGATAAGAGATCCATTTAAGTTCACATGTTGTGGATGCTATTAAAGAGTTTGACATAGATTTTAGAAATAAACAATAATCATATGTATAATTTGTAAAACCAGTTAAGTATAGTTACAAAGTAAATTTATAATTTCATTAGTAAGAAGCCCATATAGTGACCTTTATTATAATCAACCTACTTCATCTGGTTTAGCTTTAAGACATACTTTTAGAGGTATCATGTACATCAAGGTAGCATGTAAAAATGTGTTATTTACATAAAGTTGATAAAGAGGGAACATGTTTGAAAAAGATACAATAAGTAAAATTTGCACGGTCATAACTTTAGCTATTGGACATAAACTATCCATATAATCGATGCCTTCAATTTGATTGCAACTTTTTGCTATCAATCTAGCTTTGAAATGATCAATACTGTCATTTGCTTTAAGTAACTAGTAAGATCCCAAATTTATTAGCTTCTAAATTAAGCATCCAACTCTTTTTGCATGGCCTACAAGCAATCAACACTACACTTAGTTTGATTTTAGGATTAGGGCTTTTAAATATTTGATAATTTTGCTAAAAACACATATATTAAGGTGTAAGGTTGTGTGATTAGTAACAAATATTAGGCTAATCAACAATGGCAACAAACAATCATAAAGAACAATCAACATTGGAGATAAAATCATTAAGCCAATTTAGCTTAGTTCTAATTCAGGTACTATTACTTAAACATGGAACTTGTGGTTCTGGTTGGACAGGTGCATATGTAGGATAATCGTTATAAACTATGCCTTTATAAATTTTAGTTTTAAGGGAATGCATTGCTGAGTTTATATTGTCTAGAGAAAGGTCAACAAAGATATCTATGATTAAAAAGTAGGGGTTAAAAAGGTCTCATCAGTTATAACAATAGGTAAAAAAGGTTTGATTTATGAAGATGATGGAGTATTTGGTAAGGATATATAGTTTCATAAAAGATAAACATATGAAAATATCAAGATGGATTGTGTATCTAGATTATAAGAAGTTTGAAAGCTTTCTATCCGAAAGTGAAACCAAAGAATAGACACTTATGTGATATGAAGTCAAGTTTATGTTTAGAAGATTTAGTGTTTATGGCATAACATAAGTAGTCAAACATTTTTAACTACCAAACCTTTCATATATGTTTCACACATCTAGTTATTCCATCATGCAAGCATATAGGTATAGATGTATTAACAAGGGTATGTTCAAGAAAATTAAGGTTAATGCCTATGTGATTCAAAACACCACTGTCAATAATCCAATAGCCATAATCCATATAATCAAAATAAAAGAATGAATGATAGAATACAATATTTGCAAAATCATGTTCAAAATTCATTGAAATTGGATCATTAGCCTCCTTTCCTTTCATAAGTTTTGATAGTTCCTTAATCCATTCTCCATATTCACTTTATCTGCTCCATTAGCCATGTCTGTCATCCAAGACTTTCCTATCATATGTTTTTCCTTATATTCTAGCAGCTATTTATACCAGTCAGGATAACCATACAATTTAAAGCATGTATCCCTTAATTGACGTTTTCTATTACAATAGTCATAATGGAGCTTGCTTTTATGCATAAATCCTCTTTTCTCTACATTATAACTTCTACCAATATTTTAATTGTCAGATTGTCCTTTTTCCATCATTGCACTAACTTCAACTCCCTCTTAGATTGCATTTTAGATGTCTCTTTGTCATTCAACTCATAATAACATAGAGTATGCCTTAGTAACACTTGACAAATGATCTATGACAAGGATTTGATTCCTTACTAAGATCATAGCCGTCATTTGGGCCTACGAAAAATTGCACCAGATGATTAAACTCATTTAGATGAGTTATTTTCTTTGCTTATCCACATCTACATTTTGATATTGGCACAAGATAAATTAACTCTTCTCACAAACACTTCAACTTTATGAAACACTTCAACATTGTCATATTTCCTTACTATATTGAATTAATTTTCTTTTGTAATTAGTACAGTATAGGACCATTACTTTCCGCAAACATGTATTCTATCTCAATCCATAATTCTTTCGTGGTTCTTGCATATAAAGGCTCCAAAGATTGCCTTATATATTAAATTTAATATCCATGCGATCAACATGGAATCCACATGCTTTCATTGATCAAAATTCAATATCAATTTTATTGTTTAACGAAATAAAGCTCTACTCTTTAATTGTGTCTAGTTATAAATTTTGCAAGAATATTGGAGTTAGGGGAGGCCAGAAAAAAGCCCAATTGGCTTAGAGCGAAATCAACTGACTCGACATGAGTTGATCAAATTTTGGGCCTTTTTGTGGAATTTTGAATTTTGAAAAGCTCCATCTAGCTTGAATCCTAAAAATTTCATTTAAAAGGACATCCTTTTAGAAAAATAACACCATTTGAATTTTAAAAATAAAAAAATAAATTTGATTGAGTCTAAAATGAACTTCAGGCACAGCATAGCCATGAAAAATAGAATTTTTAGCCAAGTTTAAGGCTAAGAGGGCCTGAGTAGTCACGATTTATTGTCAAGCCTAATTGGGGCTTTTGTAAGGATTTACAATTCTTGTAATAGCAATGTTGAGTTTTCAGTTCATATAATTTATATAATTAATTAAATTCATTTATATTCACCTCACGCTCATTGTCAAGCCTAATTGGAGCTTTTGTAAGGATTTACAATTCTTGTAACAGCAATGTTGGGTTTTTAGTTCTTATAATTCACATAATTAATTAAATTCATTTATATTCACCTATAATTTTTCATATTCTTTTGGATCTCCCTTCTAGAATAATTTTGGGAATCCCAAAGATCATCATGCAATCCACTTTTGCTTCCTTTGATCAAACTATATAGAGTCCTGATTTGGCATGAGACACTTTCCTTCTGTGAATCCAAGCTGCACCATTGCTCCGAGAATAATTCTCTTTGCCCTACTCCAAGCTAGATAGTTGTTTCAAACTAGAAAAGTAGTCACACGGATGATTCAGGATAGTCTAATCCTTAGAGACGTAACACGTCTCCTGAATACTGAATTCTTAATTTTAGTGATATTAAGATTACTTCGATAGAAAATCAGAAACTCTCGTAAATTCTCCGTAGGCACGATTGGATGTTGCTCTGATACCATAAAAATAAAAATAAAAGTTATAATGAGAAGACAGTACTTGTAATCATTCTCGTAAAGATAATAATACAACCTACCATCTATTTATATATAAAAAAATGCAACTGTCGGCTGTCAAAAATCTGTTACAAAAGTAACAAATTTCTAATTAATCTTAATCATACATGACTGAATGTACAACTTTTCAAGTATAAACCGAACGAGCTCGCCTTATGCATGATCGGGAAGGGAATATATTAGTTTATCGGAGGCGTGAAAGCGATTTAAAGTTGTCTTTATCAACATTTAGGAATACGAATATCAAAATTAGCCAGGCTGTTGAAACATGTCCTAGTCTCTTGAACACGTTTGGGCTAAAATGAAATTAAGGTGAAAGTGTTGATATTTTTTAATATCTAACTTGAGTATGATGTAATAAGATATATAGGATCGAACAAGACGTAACTTCGATCTGATTTAATTGGTCCCCCCTCGTATTAAGAAACGGAAAAACAAATTCTCCTTTTGCAAACCACTGGAGTTTCCTCTGTTTGCCACAGCCTGGCCAACATCTAGTCTGGTTCCTAATCGCTGTCTTATTTCTACTGTGCTCATTGTTCACCAAGTTGGCACTGAATGTCTGAAAATGATGCCCATATCATGTTTTTCTTTTCTTGCTTTGTTTCAAGTTGGAATGTAGCTTATTTACTCACACTTTTGAACTTGCTCCTAACTAACTACTCATTCCGCTGTTTACTTTGTGTTGAAATATAAATGTGAATAGTTATTTAATGTTAGTTAAGGAAAGTTTTTTCTTCTTCTTTCTGTTATAACAGAATGCTTACCTGGATACTTAGCTTACATTCTCATATGTAGTTAACTTTTATATAAGTTTTCATTGTATTCGTGTAACTACCTTTAACTGGATACTTAGCTTACATTCTCATATGTAGTTAGCTGTTTATATAAGTTTTCATTATATTCGTGTAACTACCTTTACATAAATGAACGAGAGTTCTTTCATTCACAATATTATCTCTCACCTATTTTCACATCTGAACACTTTGTCTGTAGTTTCCGAGTTTTAATGGAAGGTCAAGATCAGAGAGGCCATGAAGGTGAAGGAGAACTGGCTATAATTATCTCAAGTAATGGAGAAGCCCCAGAAGTCAACCGTGACAAAAAACCCAAAAAAGTGTCTTCTTCAAAGGAATCATGGCCAGCAAGTCCAGACATTTCAGAAGACGAGCCAACAAAGAATAAACCGGTTATAGAAGAAGATCACATTGGTCAAAGCTATTTTCATGACTGGGGTTCTTCTGGAGACCAGGATGACGATAACAATGAGGAGATCTACGAGAAAGTTAAATTGAGAAGGAAGCAAAAGAGAGTAATAGCTGGGATTTTTATCGAGTGGATAGCAAGTTTGTGTATCCTGGGCTGTTTTGTGGCTAGCTTAACTGTTGAAGAACTTAGAAAGACTGTTATTTGGAAGTTCAAGTTTTGGAAGTGGTGTATGTTGATGACAGTGATTTTCTGTGGTATGTTAGCCACTAGCTGGTTTCTGCGTTTTATTGCTTTTATCAATAGGAGGAACTATATGATGAGGATAAATGATCTGCCTTTTGTTCACTGTTTGAAGAAGAGTGTTCAGGTATTTATTTGGATTTGTTTATGTCTGAATTTAAGTGGAGAAATATTGCAGTAGCAGATTAAGAGAAAATAAGAAGATAAAGAAGACTGATCTTATTACCATTAACTGAAGAGCACGACTTGCCTATTTAAAGACTTACAACTAACTAACTAACATAAAAATAGGAAACTAGCTGTTACTTGCTTTGACTACAAACAGAAAAATAAATTCCAGATTTTGCTAACTAATC
>JAOTAZ010000001.1:14180518-14194007 GCA_025629785.1 Erythroxylum oxycarpum | reverse complement strand
ATACGTTCATATTAAATAAGCTTATCTTAAAAAAAGAGGCGGATAAACGGGTAGCCGATGGGAGTCAAACCCCCAACGGATACGGGTATGGAGATGCCAAAAAAACTCCTAACATAAATGAAAGCGGGTATGAGGGTGAGGGCAGGTTCATAGGGTGGGTACGGAGATGACATACCCACCCGTTGCCATCCCTGACTACAAATTTGAAAAGAAAAAAAAATTTCTATCCCTATGATTTAGAATTAGAACAAAAATAAGTTGAGTAAGTGGCTAAACACCACGAGACACAAATTTTTTTGTGTTTTGTTATTTGTCTCGGCCGCAGTAACCATACGCAGCGTTAGCGAGTACTACTAGGCCTATCGGCAACTGGACAAGCTAGACTTCATGACTGCCGCTCTTTTCTGATCCCCCAAGAAAAAGAAGTTTGGGTATTGATTTGTCTTCCATTTCCTTTCCGGTTATTTTTATCTGGGTATTTGATTTTTTCTTTTTTGGATGCTTGTTTGTTGATTTGTCTCTTTTAGACATTTCGTCAAACGTGTTATTTCCTTTTCTTCGGTTGTTATGGTTTTGATCCCCTTTGATATAGACAAAGCTTATGGTGAAAGAAAATATCACTTTCGCTTTTTGTGCTGGTTAACTGACGGATAGTGTAAATGTCGTGGTGCTCTTTCGGTTCACTTTTAACTGCTTAGTCAAAGATAGTGTAGCCTGATGATGTTCAACCGAACGTGAGGAGCCTCCGTTACGACCCTCAACTGAAATGTTCCTTTTCATGATTCAAGAGTTGGATTAGTTGGCACCAATGAATAAGGTGGCCTTCTTACTGAAATCACGTCAATCTTATCTTGTTTATTTGTATCTTTTTTCTTAAATGTATTTAGTTCTCATCTTGAATTTGCAATAGGATCTTAAAATTTTGAAGGTCTTAATGTATTAGCGTTGAAATAGATTCATGAACTGGATGTCTGTGATGCCTGATGCAGTAGAGATCCTACCGACTCTAAGAGATTAAAGAGGAACTCTTGAACATTATTGCTAAAGTTTTTTTTAGCATTTGAATTGCTGCCCTGGCATACTATGTTCAAACTGATTATAAAGTTTGTTGTTTAGCTTTATGTCATTTGTGATGCATTCTTAGTCTTTTTGCAGGTTTATTTTCCTTTGGTTCAGCTCTTCTTTCCCTGCTTACAATCATTGGGTATTTTAGTCCAAAAGTTTGGCATATTGCTGTAATTTATTTTTAAATATGACGCATTTGTATCTATAAGAGTGTATTTTTTCCATAACAGCTGTGTACTTGGTTGATCAATATGCTAGGGTGACATGAAAAGAAAGGATGCGATAACATATCTTCTATAATGAAAATTATGATTTAGAAAGCTATTGAATAAATAAGAACATATCATATTCCCGCCTAAGTTGGGTGTTCTAGTAGAACATGTATCATATATCTGAAGTTCTTGAACTATTATCCATGCATTACAGGGCAGTCATTGTCCTATAGGACTTGTCAATTGGGAATTTTTGAGGCATGCAGTATATTGTTGTCATTTCAAAATCTGCCGGCCAAGTTTGATATGTTTACTGCAAAAGAGAAGCTTCAAAATGTTGTTAAGAAAAAGGAAGGAAAGAAGAATGAAACTACAATTGTCTTAGAACATTAGAAGCCTGATGTTCCTGCAGTGTAGGTGTAAGACAATTTTGAAAAGTACAAATTGTCTAAAGTATAATCAAGGAACTGCTTGTAGCATTTAGTTTATTCAATTGACTGGGGTCTATTTGGTGTATAAGCTCGAGTTTCCTGTTGCAATATAACTGTTCATAGAAAATCGAGACTGGTGACTAATGGAATAGTACTGATGGATGAGAATGATTCTGAGGGTAGAAAGGCACCTTAACATTGTCATCGTGGGTTGTCAGGTGCAAACTCACATCTTCTACCACTTTTGGTGGCAGCAAGTTGTAGATACCGGAATATTAACTGAGAACAGTATCTTGAGCTAGTTAACAGGAAAGCAAGCAATGATTTGTAATTCATAGTTTGATAGCCTTGGGAATTTTGCTTCTAAAATGTATGAAATTACCGCAGGATAACCTTTCTTCTGAAGTAAGGATGATTATACTATCATCTAGTATTTGTATTGAACTGACAACATTTCTTCATGTACTAGTAACTATTCTCTGTAAGCAAACTATTGATAGCCATCAACCAGGTTACCCTGAACTAGTGTTGTTACCAGGTCCAAGTGAAAAGACAAAACGGTCAAGGCGTTTCCTTTTGAAGCAGTTGTCGAAAGTGATTGAATCCTCAGATACATGTGGAAAAGAAGAAAAGGTTTGATTCGATAATCTCAAGGAGTCAAATTTGCTGCAGTGCTCGTATGAGAGTAACCTTCAACATTGTATATAATATGCAGAGGTACAATTTTCCGTAAGAGGAACTAGTATAAAGAATTCATTGAGAAATGAGAGAAGAAATAACCAAAAGTTTCAGAGAAAATTAGTTCATGAATAAGCAAAAGGAAAAAAAATCAACTTCTGTTGATAAATGCCACTACACATGAAACCATTGTTTCATAAAATTTTTTAACCTGTTCTGATTGAAAGATGGAAAGTACTTAAAACATAAATATGTACCAAAATCGCTACTATGATAATTACAAGATCTTAAGAATGATGACCACTTCTTGCTTCACTATCTATTTTCTTCAAACTAAACTCAACAGCAGATTTTTCATGTATGCCTCTTTTCAGGTGTGTTCTAAAGTGTTCCTTAAATGAAAGGCAAAATCATGAGAATTGCAATATTTTAATGGTGGAGAAAAGAATACTGGAAGGTAAAGACCGTTTTTCAACACGAGAAATGGAGAGTCCAATTCAATAAAAACACTTGTTAAAAACCCCCCTAAGATGGTTTGCTACAGAATCAAGACTTGTGTGATGCTCCAGCCACTCTTACTGCAGCTTCCTTGTTAATGCCAATATGTGGCTGCCAATTACCAATCATAATAGTTGAGGTTTCAGTTTAGTTCTAACATACTTTAATTCTAGGAAATTCAGTTTGTACTATGATTGGCATGATCTTAATTGCATACATCAAATTGATTTGGACCCACTATTGTGGTAAGCCAAATTATAAGATCACTTGGGTAAGAAATCAAGATTTAATCCCAATAAAATATAGAAGAATGATGTGGATTGCATAGTTGAGAGTGAGCCATTTTTTGCCTTACTTTTTCACATGCCTCAAGCTCTAGCTACACCAACCCTATACAATTCTTCTTTTTATTATTATTATTACCGTTTAATGAAGATAGTCTATATTTTTCTATTATTGATGGGTCAAAGATGAAGTGATTTAGATAATCACATCCATCCAGTTTTAATACCATTAGTGGACCATACTGTGTTCAACTTTGTACATGGAGACATGGAGTGGACCATAGAACATCTCGAGATAAGACTCACAATCTTCCAAATTTTACCCAGAACAAATTCAGATACAGAGAAGTTGTGGCATGAAACTCTTCACTGAGAGACCTTAAAGTCATTTTAGGGAAGCAGGTCACGTGGAAATAAATCTTCAAACAGACCACAATAGAAGTAGAGAAAATAGGCAGTTTCAACTAAACATATGGAGATAAATTGTAGTTTCAACTTCTAGATCAAGAGTCAGCTGACATTTACTTGCTTGGAAAAGGGGTTCATTTCTGTAGTACATTTTTCAATTTACATTGCAATATGTTTTCTTTTCTTTTTTCTGGCAAGGAATTCGCCTAATAACCCCTGAAGTTTTGTAGAATTGTAAAACAAAAATCTAAAGAGTGAACTTTGCTGAAAATAACCAACTAAAGGAGATGAACTATCTCTACTCACCAAATAAGGACAGAATCAGAAGTTCAGAGAGAAATTGAACTTTCAACTGTAAAAACAAAGCGGAAATCAAAACTACTGTTTAGAGCTTGAGTGACAAGTCAAGCTTTTGCAAATCTTCTTTCTTCATCCTCAAATCGTTTAAACCACTACCAAACCAGTATCTCCCAATTCCTTCTGCGGTTGGAGAAATTTTTCTGGCACTATCAAATCTTGCCACCCCAGTGCCACATGAAGATGTAATATTTCCCAGATGAAAATTATCAGATGGAAGACGAGCAACTGCTGGTTGTTGATCAATAGGCTGTCTGGACATTCCAATTTGACCATAAATAGTTGAAGGGCTTGAACCAGTAGTTGCGGATGCCCAAAATGATGGCTTGTGGATCATAGAGTGCACTTGAATTCCTAGTGATCTGTTCAGTGAACCATGCAAGGGAAGAGAAGCCATGCTAATGCATCGATTAGGTATCGAACCAGGGTGACCAAGAGCAGAATGGCCTGATCCGAGTCTTTGTCCCCGCTTCGCAAGTGTTCTTTCTCTTTTATGTGCATTTTGGTGACCTCCAAGTGCCTGCGAGCTGTAGAATTTTCTGTGGCAATAGTTGCATGAAAATACTCGAGGCTCAGTTTCGGTACCTGGAGTATCTGATGGCTTCTGCAATGAAATCTCGTTCAACGAATCGAGGAGGTTGAGTTCCGGATTCGCTTTATCGGAATCCTTCCTAGAGAGGCGTAGATCCAGCACAAATTCATGGTTAGTGCCTCCTTGGTGATTTTGACCACTTTCTTCAAGCCTTATCCATTGTTCTTGGCTGTCCACAATTGAAGGTTGAAGGAATGGGGGGTGATTCGAAACTGATATGATGCTTGAAGTCTCGGAGGGGCACACCTCTAATCTTCTTTGTTCCATGAGTAGGATAATGTTTTCTAGTGCTCACTGAAGTGAGCGAAGATTGAATATAAACGCAGGATAGCTCTTTTGTAAGGTCAAAAAATTGTTATGTTCCATGTATGAAAGGACAACAAACAGATTAATTGCAAATTCTGATATGGTACAGACTTAAAGATTGGGACTTTTAGTTGAAAGAAGGAGATGAGAGAGAGGAAGAAGAGGGTCAACAGTGTAATCAAGCTTTTGATTGGCAGTCTTGAGGAACATCCATGTACCACTTGTTGCCTTAGATATACCCCATTTCAAGTGTTTCTTCCTTTTCATTGTCTTGCCACTCCTATGATTTTTATAGTCCTAGGTGGAGAGAGAGGGTTTTAACCATATTTTTTGTTTTTCTTGTCAAGTTCTGACATAAAAAATCCTAGATGGTATAATAATAATTAATGTTCCTTTTTATAGGATTCCTCAATCTGTACATCTAGCATGACACATCCTAGAAAGCATGTGACTTTGTGAAGTCCTAAACCCATGTGCACGATTTGGAAAATCCTACACGCACACTCCTTTCGTTGTCTTGCATACTTTCTTATCCAAAGTAGTGTCCAAACTGCCCCCCTAGAATCGTACTGTTGGACAGGCTTGGTCCATATCGTACGTGCACTGCTTGAGCATTTACCGTTTTAGAAAATTTGTTGCTTTCGGTTCCATAATCGCTA
The DNA here is from genome assembly GCA_025629785.1 of Erythroxylum oxycarpum. Taxonomy (NCBI): domain Eukaryota; kingdom Viridiplantae; phylum Streptophyta; class Magnoliopsida; order Malpighiales; family Erythroxylaceae; genus Erythroxylum; species Erythroxylum oxycarpum. The sequence goes on along the minus strand of JAOTAZ010000001.1, from coordinate 14,188,517 downwards.
GAGCAACTTTTGTTCTTCACAAGACTTAAGCATTTTATTATATTGGTCGATTAGAGGTTAAATGATAATCTTCATAAGTTAATAAGGTGCTTATGTGCATGCTAATAGGGAAAAGTAAAGGGTAGATCAATAATTAGAGGATGTGGATTGAAAGGCTATGTAGTTATTTATGGTCATCAATGTTGGGGACATATAGTGGGCGGAAGAACATGGTCATTATTCAGCTTGTTGGCACCCTTATATTTGGCTATAATTCTTAATCATATGGACTTCCCAACTAAGTCAAACGTTTCTACGTATATACTCACTTAAGGTAACGCGTTATAGCTTTTTGGGGTAAATTGGAGCCGTTAATTCTAATTCACGCATTACTTGATATTAATCCAAGGTCTACTGGATCACTAATATTGTGAAGTCATTTATCTTTAAGTGAATCATTCTGATTTCGAAAAGGTTAAGTAACAGTTGAAATTGACATCATCATAGTTCTTAACCTGTAGTAATGAGGATTCCGAGATACGGCGCTTTGTTTTGAAGCATGTTTCTTTTACTTTACTTCTCAGCGAAGAGTATATTTCAAGGCCGAGCTCTAGCTTGACGAAAGTTTGTTTGCTCTTTTATAATTGTTAAACTCTTTCCCCAGCCAGTCCAGCAAAATAGCAAATATAAATTAACTTTCTAATCTTTTATGTTGTGGAGGGATTATAAGATACTAATACCAACTCCTAAGTGTTTAATGTACTAGTTAGAAAGCCATTAGCAATACTAATAATTAGTATTTCAAATTTTGAGTCAGAGTGCCATTGAAACCAAAACTTCACATTAGTTTTACCATTAATATGTTGATTTTCTGGCACTACAACACTTGTCAACAGTTAAAGAACCTTTCGTACATACCACTCCCTAGTGCTATGTAGTTCATGGTGTCATTAACTAGTTGATTAGGTGCTATATATTGTTGAAATTGTCATTTTAATTTTAGTTAGGTAAATATTCACACTTGAAAGGAATAGGAATAAATGGAAGGTGTTAATTCTTGCTATCAAATCTTTGTACACCTTAAAGACTCTCTCTAGCTATCTAGGGCACTGGAAAAAAAGGATAGCTTTTCAAGGGATCCATCACCCAACCTCTCATCTCTCTGATTTCCTTGGAAATCAATTCTGCGGCATCTGATGGGCAAGAGAGAATTCTCTTTAAAAACTGTGGAAGCCATCTCTTTTACTTGTTTCTTCTTCAGCTCATTTTCATGTTCACAAACAGTAAAGAAAGTCATCAATTTCAACTCTCTATGGTGTAGGATTTGGGGAAAAAAAATTGATGGCAAAATATGCTTCTGACAATGGATGCAATTAAAACATGAAAGTTGATTAAAAAAAAATCTTGCCCACTAAATTGAGTCACCACCCTAGATATCCAACTAGCTAGTCAATCTATCTCATTTTAGTTTTGTCCTTTTGTTGCTAAATTCCATTATGAAATAGATTGAATCAAATCCTATTCATATTAAATTTAACTTTCAGATACTTATTTTATAGAGGTGACTCAATGAAAACGAGTGAATTTCACAGAAGGATGGGCACGAGAGGGATTGATATCAATAACTGGATTATTTTAGTGTCTATATCATAGGTAAAGATATATTAAAATTGAAGCATAATACATAGGTTGCTGTATTTTTATTAAAAATTTGAAAATTCAATAAATATGCACCCTAAGAATCATAGGGTGGTCCTTCTAATAAAAAATATTGTTATCAGCATGATTAAGAAAGAATATTACGCATATCCCATTTTTCTTTTTATATATATTGGAAGATTGATTTCAGATAATAGGAAAAAAGAGAGAAAGACAAGCATTGTGCTTCTCATTCCTATAACTAAAAGCTTCAAAATTCTTAATTAAACCCATGCAAGCTGTGTTAAGTGCATTTAAATATACTGAAAATAATTGTTTAACTTGTCTAAGTACATGTTTTATTAAGTTATGCTCAGTCTACTTGATATTATTATAAAATTGATTCCACAAAAGACACTCTACTTCTGATTTTAAATAATCATACATTATTGTGCTCACTTGATAATAGATTAATTAATTGTATGATCTCTTAATCGTTTTCCTTTTATAATTTCAAGTTCTTTTGGTCCCCCATTAGCTTGAAAAGAAAGCAAACAAAACGGAGCTGTCTCCATATATATTGTTTAAGGGAACCGATATCAAATCAAATCCCCTATCCACAAAAAACACCTACAGATAATGGGCGTCATGTAACTAGGACCTCAATTAGGACTTATTTTTTAGTGGCTTCAACCTAAAACCATTCCTAAAATGAAAATTGTTCATATTTGGAAATTACTAGGGTGAGCATTGAAAGCTACTTCTAACCTTTTTCAATGGATAAGGCTATACTTTTTAACTTAGTTATTGTAAAATTGGATTTACTTTTGAAATTGATGTTATTCTATAATTATGAAATATATTCGCATATAAACATCTTATAATGTCTTAATAAAAGAACATAATAAAGTTACCTATGACTACTTATAATAAAGTGTTGATTAATATATACACTACAACAGATGAGGCTTTTAGCGATGAAAATTTTCATAGCTAAAAGTCCTTCAGTCGTGGTTGATAATATTTAGCAATGATATTAAATCATTGTCTAAATTGTTATAAAATCCTAGTAGTAAAATACTATAGGCAATGTTTTTAATAAATCGTCGCGATTTTTTATTTTGCTATGAGCTACATACATAATGAAAAGAGATACGCGATGATACAAAAAATCGTTGCCAATGATATTTTGGTATGCTTAGTTTTTGTGGCTAAATGTTATTAGTTATGATATTATAAATGTAGCTAATAATATTTAGCGACGAATTTTGAATTGTCGCCCAAAATTATTGGTGACGATATAGTAGACATAACAAAAAAAATTTAGCTGCATTTTTAGAAACGTAGCTAAAAGTTTTTGGTTACGTTTTACAAACTATAGCTAAAATTTGTTAGCGACGATTTAAAAAACATAGGCAAATCTTTTTAGCTACATTTTTAATTTTTTAATAAACATTATTACTAAAATTTTAATCATGTTAATTATAATTATTGGTGACATTTTTAATCTATGTTATTGTATGTAATATTTAGATTTTTTGTTTTATAATTTATTATGCAAAAAAAATTAAAAATTAGAAGCATTTTATATAATATCGTTAAATGTTAAATACAAGCGTTAACAAAAATAGTTATGTACAAACTAAGAATTGTTTTCATCGTCACTACTACTTGCATAATTCATGCCAAGTATTTGTTTGACCTTCTTTCCAAGCTTAGCTAACTTTCGTTCAATACTTTCTAACTTTTGTTTATTACAATCTAATTTAGCCTTAAGCAACTGGTTCTCCTGTTCAAGACGGTCTATGTTGGTCCTGATGAGGATGAAGCAATTAGCTTAGGGCCAAACCCAAGACTTTTGATATAGCTGGATCATGTACCAAGCACATTGTTGCAAATCTCATTTACATTTGGCTCACTTTCGTTAGACAACATCTTTGTAATAACTCTTACGTCTTATTCTAAAATTGAAAAAATAAAATCAATTTTTAATTAAAATATTAATAGTTAGTACTATATAAATAAATAAACTTAAAATTTAAACAAAATTTTATACTTATATAGTTATTTTGCGTTTCTTCTGACATCTACCTTTGACTTTCCTTATAGTGAGTGAGTTTGTATAGTGTGATCCTATCACACCCTTGTCCATGTAGTTCCTTCTCACTCTATTTTATAAAAAGAATTGAAAACACAATAAATAATATTGTATTTACTAATATAATTATATCTTCTAAAAAAAGAACATACATATTTATTTCGTATGACAACAAATGATTTAGAGCCTTAGTTAAGAGGAGTTTTCATTTTTCCTCTGTTAATCTTAACTTTCTTAAACTTTTCCTAGATAAAGAAAAGAAATAGTTATTAAATTGTGTAACAAGGTTAATTGAAGCAAATGTGAAGAGAAAGAAGTCAAACCTTAATGTTGGCAGAGGCCTAATAATCACACATTTGGCTCCAATTTTTCTAGAGACATTCGTTTGGGAACGTGTCTCCTTGCCTCCTTATCAGAAGAAAAATATTTGTAGTATTTATGTAATTGATAATGATAATCATTGGCGCTTTGTTTCAACAGTGGAGTTACATAACTTGAAACTTCAGGATTATCGATATCAACAATATTGAGCTTCATCTATGAACAATAAGTAAAACTGAAATTAATCTTTAAATAAGTAAAAAATGCATATAATTAAATACATTGAAAATATACCGAAACTTTGTCCAAAACATTCTGTAGCAAGTTGTCTTCCTTCGACTGCTTGACATGCTGAAGGTAAAACAATTCGGTCTTAGCAATGACCCCTAACTTGCTGGACAATTTTTCTGATTGGATCTTATCAACAAGACGACCTTGCAAGATATCAATATGTATACACAACTTGATGTTCATTGCAACATTCATGCATTGCAACTCACAACCTTTAATGGCACCTTTAACTCTTTTTCTAATGGGGTATTGGAACTTGACAACAAAAGAATAATGATAAGAAAAAATGCAGTAAACATGTAAATATATATTTGACCATAAGTCTAATTATAGGTGGTAAAGATTAACAAACCTGAAGATTCCTTAGCACTAGTTGAGGCGGATGGAGGTTGTTACTGACTGGCTTCACTGGTGAATGAAGTTGATTATTGTTATAGACTAGGGTTGGATTGATTTGGTTGTTGTGGGAGAGGAACAATTTTGATAATTGCCACCTTCTTTCGTTTGTTTCTACCAGGTGCCATTATATTGGATATCTATAACTGAAATATCAACATTACGCATAAACATAAGTCAAATATCAATCGTATGCATAAACATTCAACACTCGTGTGAGCTTTTACAAATTGCATGAAACTCTTAACTCCTTCTAAGTATTCAGTGGGCCATTTCTGATAAGACTTCCAACTTTTTCCCATCTAGCTTTACAACTGAAAATAAATAAATAAATTACTAAATGCAATCCTCATTCTATATAACATAATGATTAATCACTATAAGTTCATTTTCAAAGTTTGAATTCAAACAAGCATTATGGTACGTGACATTGTTACACCACATGATTCGAGAAAGCAAGTTCTTTCTGTAACTCCTAGACTCATGAAATATTTCACCAATAAGCCTCATAGGAGATGCATCGCAAGTTTCCGGCATATATACCATTCTAGGGGTTTATTATGCAAAGGATTGTCCATAATTGTAGGTGCAATATGTTACTAGTCCCAAATTATCAATTACATTTTCACATACTAAGTTTGATAACTTAACAAAACCCAAACACAACTAGGGGTACTATTAAAGCAAAACATGTGTTACATAATGGTTGGACGGATAACCACAAAGTACAAAGAAGAAGGATGAAATTGGACGCTTATTGATGCTTTTCAACATAAATCAGGGCCTGTGAAAACGACAATTTCATATTTAATATGATACAATTATTCAATAGTTTTGTTTTTATATATTTTGCATGTAACACCATAATCCTAATTTCAACAATGATATAGGTTCTTTTACAATGATATGCACGACTATAAAGCAAAGATATAGGTGCTTTAACAAAGTCATGGATACAAAATGTTGAAGGCATTTTTATCCTTGGAATGAATGGCATTTTTTCTTAATTTCTGGATTAATTATTGGGTTTTATACATATTTTACCCACTAATTTGTTTAGTTCCCTTGAATATACATTTATAATGGTTTATGTTTAATTTGTAAATGAAAATAAAAATGATAATGAATATGACTTTGATTGAAAAAAGACACAAAATTTTGTTGGGAATGCTCATGTTAGAATTGTTGTTGGTTGTCAAAAAGAATGTCCAAAATGCAATAAGCTAAGAGGTAAAATGCAGCTTGAGGGACCAGAAGAACATCACGCAAGCTCCAGGAAAAAAATGCATTAAAGATTTACATTGGAGGCGACAACTACAAGGGAGCACTACAGCAATGAACGTCGACCCACAAAAGGAAGCAACAAAAATGGTGGGACATGGCACTACATAGAAAAGAGAGGCATAACCCATCACAAAAACAAGGAAGAAAACACCAAGTTGGGAAAGAAAGAGAGGCACGCAGACCCCACCACCAAGAGAACTGTCCAGGAAAATTAAAGACATAAGACTAACGTTACAGCAAAAGGGAGGGGACACACGACACTTACAATAAAAAAATACCAGGAAAATAACGCAAGAGAGGGGAGAGCGGGTGAGTTGTGGCAAGTGGAAGTGACCCAACAAGCAACAACGTTGCAAGATAGAGATACACCAAAGGTAGGACCAGCTCAAGAAAACATTACATGTGTTGGCTAAAAATAAAACACAAATGGGGTATTAGGGGAGGCTTGAGCTGTTAGAAGAGATTACTCTCCAATAAGATTACAATTAGGGAGACCCACTCACGCTACATTGAGCTATCAATGTGACACTAAGGAGAGGTTCCACCAAGCACTCACTCATTCCACTCACTCAATTTTTTAGCTCTCAAATTTACACAAGAAAAAAAAAGACTCACGTGACACATTAACGACACACTACAGATGAAGAAGTAAGCAGGAGGTGGCTTAAAAGAAGAACGTTTTTTAGCTGGTGGTTTTAAAAGAAAACAATATGAGCTGGGCTAGGGGGAGGTCAAAGACAACTGGTAGTTTAACGTTAAACTAGGAGAAGCTAGTAGGAGGCATGGAACAGCAGATAATACATGCACTACACAGGAAGTTGACCCATCAGCATGCAGACATCAAGCAAGAAGAAGCACCAATGAACGTGGAGGAGACCCAAACACTTGGAAGACTAACGTGGAAATACAGTGGAGAGACCCACCAAAACAACGCATCAAGCAAAGAGTTCCAGCAGACAACACACGCACCAAGAGAAAGAGGATAGCTGGAAAGAAACAAAGGAGAGCTGGAGTGATTAAAAGCTAGCACAACCACCAGCTAGACACCAACATGAAAAGGAGAGGAAGGTGGGTAGCTTGAATTGGAGAGACCCACCAACAACAGACAATCCACGCCAAAGACACCAATTGGAGGCGCACTTGAGGGGAGGAATTAAATAAAAATGAGGAGCCACCAAGAAGGGAAGGGAGAGCCGTGCATTACATGGGAGGGAGTAATGTGAACTGTGTGCGTGAACTGAAGGGCTGTGAGTGAACTAGAGCTATGCGTGAACCCAAGGGGAATTAGAGTGTGCGTGAACTAAGAGAGCTATAGGAGAAACTCCAAACCAGCCCAAAACGTTAGCCACCAAGAAGAAAACGTGAGCTTTGTGAGACTTCAACTTGGCAACTAGCGAGGAGAGCAATAAAACGTGAGCCTTGTGAGACTTCAACGTGGCAGCTAGTGAGGAGAGCATAATACGTGAGCTACTGGTGAAAGCCTGAAGATACGTTGAAGTTGGTGGCTAGAAGAAATAACGTTGGCTGCTGGACTACTGGACTAGAGAATGAAGAGTCGCGCAGATGGAGGAGGCACTCCAGGGCACAAACACAGAGAAAAACGAGGAGAGCAATGGACTAACGGCAACGTTTGGGGGTTTTTAATTGGAGCTGGGATTTAACGCAGTGAAGAAGCGAAGGACGCACCTGCGCAGGAGATTATTTTCCAGACTTGTTTTTTTTTTGCGGCTCATGTCCAAGACTCTCTAGAGTTTTTCGTTCCTACTCCTTTAATGTTTATTTTTCTTGATTTAATATTTATTTTGTTGAACATGAACATGATTGAGTAGATTTCTTGCTAGGTTTCAAAGATGGGTAGTAGTTTTCGAATTTCTATATGATTTGATTCTAGATTTTATTCGATAAAATTTATTCATGGCTATTGATTCTTGTTTTGCGTATTATTGTGCTTGTTATGTGTTAGGCCTCACATAATTTGCGTCGAAATTATCG
>JAOTAZ010000001.1:14132222-14156535 GCA_025629785.1 Erythroxylum oxycarpum | reverse complement strand
TCAACCTCGAAATCATAACTTTCCTCAAACTATGGATGAAGATCGTAAGCGGAGATTTATTGTATCATGGTTTGATGATCTTAAGGATTGGTTGGAATATAGTGTTGAAAAAGATGCTGTATACTACTTATATTGTTTTCTTATTTAGTTTTGATATGAAATTTTTTGTGAAATCTATATTTTATTTGGGTTCCTCTATCATAAATTCCTGGCTCCGTCACTGTGGGATAATAGACATCTTATAAAGCTTAACAGTAGACTAAAATCATGATAAAACCATATACGTGGTCATATCATTCAATTCAAGCATCAATTCTCAAAACTATTCTTTCAAGTCTAAACTAAACTACTCATTAGTGGTCATATTTATTAACATAACATAATTGAATAACAATGAAATTTAACCTTCTAATGAATCACCTTAATTACCTTAATCACCAATGCCTATTTCATTATAATTGTTTCTTAAAAGTCTAAATCAAAATGAAACTAATTTACTTCAATCAACTAAAGCTCAACGCAATCCCTCGTACATGTAAATCATATATTTTCCTTAATTGATGACTCATAAGCATACAATTAAATAAATAACATGTAAGCAGTGGAGATGAAGGAAGAAAAATAGAGCTAGAGGAAACTTCTCTTAGCACTTTATTAATGTTACTTACTATAAATCCTCGAGAATCATCAAAGAAATTGAATACTTTCACTAAAAACAAACAAACAATAAAATAATAACATATAAAATGAAAAAAATATAATAAATAAAACATAACAAAAATTTAAAAGTAAATTAAATTATTTTTTTGCCTCCTAATTAATAAGTGCTTTTTTGTTCTTTTAACTGGATTCTATCACTAAGGAGGCAGGGAAAAGGACTTATAGCCTTTATCTTCCGAAGCTTTGCTAGGTTGTAAGTGAAGGTCTTACTCCTTTGATATTTGAGATATCTTCTCTTCACGGCTTCTCACAATCCTGTCGCACTTGGTCATCTCTCTTGACGATTTCTTATAAAGAATCATATATTTTAACATCTTTTTTGTTCAATAAGATAGTTGAAGTCATCATAAAAAAGGAACAACTTATCTCTTTTGATATTTTTAAGCTTCTCATCACTATATTCTTCTCTTCTTCTTCTTTAGTAGCAACTTCATGTTTCTTATCTTCCTCTTTATTTTCATTTATTAACCTCTTGCCATTGCTCATCGTGAATGTTATTAAATGGTCCTTAGGATTCCCATCTATCATGCTTGGTAAAGAATCACGATCCTTAATAAAATTGGCTATCGTCTGAATTAATAACTCGAAGTTTCTTTTTAAAATCACTAATTGAGCATCCCTTAATTTTAATATATCAACACTTTTAGACATTGCATTAGTAATCCTTTCAATTGATAATTCCAAATATTTATTAACATTAATGACTTACTATTGAAATTTGTTATCAACTTGCTTTCCTATTACTATTATTGATATCCTAATACAGGTGGCCTTTGAATTGCTTGTTTATCCCATGAAAATTTTAGATGATTTCTCCATTCTAAAATGTACATGTCATTTTAAGGATGTGATTGAGGTTATTGGTCATTTCGCCAATAATGAACTTGTTCACTTTTCCTATAAAAGTGATTCCCAACTTGATATCGTTGTTTTTATGTTCTCCTTCATGTAACTAACACCATATTGTCTGGTGTTAGTCTTATTGTTCCATATAAGTTATCCATTGTTATCTTTGTGAAAACTCTGCATAAGCTATCAATATGGCGACGGCATCCATGTTATATAAATCCGCTAGGTTGATGACCCTTGCCCTACTTAATTGCCACCAATAGTTGTATCATCTCGTCTGTTAGCTTTGGAGAGACTTTTCAAATCTTAAATTTAAGGCTCCCTTAACTATTGCTTCAACTATTTGCTTTATTACTTAGTCTAGGTCATTTTAGAATGTTTGAACTTACAACCAAATAGGTACCCTTTGATGTGTATACGTCCTCAATAGATCCTCGTATCTTTCTTATGTCTTAATTAATAGAATAAATCATTGTCATATTACTAATAGGAAGAGATGCCATTGCTCATCCTTGCATAGTCTAGTTTTATGCTATCTTTCTATTTCAACATGTTAGCTAAACTTGAAAGGAAAATAGCATCTTGTTGATTAACCAATATCTCTATCATGATTAAAACCCTTAACAATGCATTAGGATATACGAATTTTCATAAAAGATTTGACCTTAACAGTACAAGATTTACGTAGCCATATCACTAATATCAACCCCATGACCCATTTACATGTAAGTTCTCTCAAATTGCCTACATATAAATTATAATCTAATTAAACTGCTAGTTTAAGAAGGATTAAAGATATTTCTCAAAAATAAAATCCTTCATAAATAATTAAATCAATCCAATAAAAGGCAACGATATGGTTCTTCTTATCTAGATATATGAAAAAAAATTGGCCACAGGTCATCTTTAAACCAACAAACATGAAAAAAATCAAAAAAAGGAAAGTTTCAAAATTGATCCCAGCATTCCAACTTAATTTTCTCCGTTGGGATGATTTTGTTCCTCTTCTTCCTTGCAAACAATTTCTAAGTGTATCTCTAGGATGTTTATCTCCTTTGGTAGTTAAACCCTAGCTCTAAACTAAAAAACAATGAAAAAATCTCTGTATGATAGGGTTTTTATAAGTTTAAATGTTAATTTTTAGCAATAAAAATAGGTCAAGACATGGTTGTGTCATATGCCATGCAATTCATTATTTTTGATCTAAGAGTTATATGAGCCTTAACAAACACAAGATCTTGGCAGCGTTCTTTACTATTTCTATCTGCAGATGGACATAAGCACCGACATGTTCTTATTTTTGGTTGTCGTTTCCCTTATTTCTTCATATCTATATAACGCAACCTCTTCTCCACTCGTATACAAAACTATGTCTTCAAGATTATGTTTATAAGAAGAATATAGGTTTGCACTTGATAATGTTCTAGTCTATGTTATAACATTAAGGTTGATGTTTCTTCTTGATTTTTCTTGTAAAACTCTTCAATTTTTAATCAAACCCACCCCTTAAAGAAACATCTTATTAATTACTTAGAAAAAATAGCATAAAATGATTAGACCAAGATAATTTAGACATAACAAAAAAAAACTAGTAAAATATGTGCCTTTTTTCACATATCATGTCTTAAAGATAATAAAACATGTTGGGCTTTTAAATACTTTTACCATATGCGTAGTTGTCATATTTCTTTCAATAAGCTTACAATTTAGTGTTAAGATATTCCAATTTTAATTGATTATTTTTATAAATTGTTTTTATTTACGTGTTTTATCTTTAAATCAAAATAAATTTAAGCCAACAAACTCTAGATCTACCCATCTAAATTATTTGAGTCCTATTTAATAAAGGTAAATTCTAATTCAAAGCCCAAATATTATTTGTAATCTAATACCAATTTTCATTGAAGATATATGTCTATTTTAAAATCATTGCATTCTAGCTTTCTTTCTAAATCTAATTTAATTCTTTTTTAGTTTGGAGTTGTTGATGTATGTAAAATGTACATATGTTTTACCAAGTGTTTTTCTATGCTTTCCATACAAATTATCTCAGTTTAATTATTTATGTTATGTTTTTGGGTAATTGAGAAGATGTTTCCCCTTGATGAAATTTGTTAAGAATTAAAGAGTTTTGTAGAGAAAACCAAAAGAAACCTTAATTGTGGTGAAAATATGGTCTGACACATATATTTATGCCAACCTATGTTCTTATAAACTTAATATTGAAAAAATTTCCAATTATGTAGAGGGGATGGAAGTCGTGTCACAAAAAGTTGAAGAAACAAAGAGGGAGTTGGCTATAGACACGTGTGTTTATGCCTATGTCTTGTCTTAGAAATTAGAGTTGAGAAACAATAAGAAACCTGATTAGAATCACATAAAAGTGAGTGCCCATACCCATTTGTGGAATAGATACAATGAAGAAAATGTTTAGACATATAAGTGTCTATGCTTGTCTAATGGTTTGGATCACTCCTTCGTAGGCATAGCCAAATCTCTCTCTTCTCTCTTCTCCTTTCTCTTTTCTTTTCTTTTTCTCTTTTTTTTGTACGATTCTCTCATTTATGGCCAGCCACCAACTTTAAAAAGGTGAAGGCTTTGTTGAATTACAATTTTCCCCTATGTTCATTATAATTACACCTTTATCCTTAATAATATTTTATAATTACAACTTTACCTAAATGTCTCTTATTTACACTTTTATCCGTACCATTTGACACCATTTAATTGGTTATCTTCTAATGACTCATCATTTCACTAACTTCTTTTTAAAATACCAAATTGCCCTTTACTGTATTTAATTCACCAACTAAACCTGATTGATTGTATGCTTTAAAAAAATTTCTAATGGGTTTGAAATCCTCAATACTTATTATTTTTCAAAAAGGACATTTTAACCTTAAAATTTTGGAACTTCCGAAATTCATCTGATCGAACTTATTATCGAACTATTTTAGTATCATTAAACTCTAATACTTATTTTGGGTATGTTTCAAATTTTCAGGGCTCGATTTCCAAAATCACTATTCAAGTGGATTCAATATTCATCCAAAAATACTATTCAACCATATTCATTTTTCATCCAGAAATCATCCGAATTTCATTAAAAAGTATTATCTAAATCCTCCAAGTACATTTTGAGGCTTTTAAAGTTCGTTCAAACCACTCCGTAGCTTTTCAAAGTTTTTGAAATTTTTTTGAGAAATTTTCAGTTGAGTCCAAAACCATCTATAGTCTATTCGTGATCTCTGTTATAACCTCAATAATACAATTAATCGCTTAAATTGCTCTAGTACACCATAAATATAGCATTTATAAAATGCATGTACAACACATTAAACGGTACAATTATCGAACTAGGATACTACGAATTCTCTCCTCCTTGTGGAAATTTCATCATCAAAATTTTAAACAAATTTATTCATCTAAAAAATATAGATATTGACTTCGTATCCATTCTTTGTGCTTCCACTCTGTCAATCACTTCATCGGGACTAACATATTGTGGGCTTAACTTGTCACATTGTCTAAAACAGACTATTCCTTTCCATGACGCTATTCACAAAAATTCTTTGATTTTTTAACTTCAAGTCCAAATTCTTCCTCCATTTCCAAACTTAGTTTTGCTGTTGATTTTAGGTATTATCACTTTGACCAGCATACTTTTGATCTTATTTGGGGGTTATCATAAATAGTTCAGACTAACTAATTTTCTTTTATCTATCTCATCATCGTATACTAGGACTTTACATAACTATATACTTCCAATCACTTACAACTTGATTAACCTATCAAGAGGATACCTACCTTGGATGGTTAGGAAATGGGCTTTTTTTTATTTGATCCTCTATTTCCCATATACTATCATATCTACATAGATTTTGTGAATTTGCTACCGTAAAATCCTTTATAATATGTTTCGATTTCCATTCCCAAATAGGGAGTGGCTGAGCAAATTTTTTTTCCTTTGGCTCTTAACCTTGACTTGTTGATTTAACAAACATTTAAACATATACTTTGCTATAACCCTTTTCATGCCTTTTCAATCTTAATGCACTTTCAAGGTATAATGCCTCTTTGTGTTCCTCTTATGCATAGTACATATTGGTGAGTGACTTAATTTATAATTTCTTTCTTAAATGTAGCCATGGCTACTACACACAATTCCTAACTTAGCACTAACGTAATGTTACCTTTTAATAAAATGCCCTTAGAATTTGCAACTTATCTCTACATGAAACTCTTTTGTTGGAATCATTGCTTTCGCTTTCTCACTAATAATCAGTTTAGTCATAACTTCGCTAACTTAACCATACATGAAACCATCCATTTAACACTATCACGATTCAAATTCACGTAGATTACTACTAATGAGACTTTGATTAGGATTCTACACAAAACAATTGTTCTCGTATACTTCTGAATAATAAACATTTCCTTTCTCATTGTATCTAATTATAAACAAAACTCAATCATATCTTTCTTATATTTCTTATGCCTCACGTGGACTCCTTAGCATTCGAATCTTAAATCCATAACCGTTAGTAACCTATTTATTGTACCTTTTTCATTTCCCATCATATTCTTTAGAAGCAAATCAATCATTTAAGATCATATCGTAAGACACTAACATAATATCCTATTCACATAAAAACCATTCAATTACTTCATAGTTCAAACATTACTTTCTCATAATGCAATTTCAGGCTTATAAACCTCAATCTCTTTAAACAGGGAGTATACCTCATACTTCTACTGCGTAACTTTGATGTTCAATAAAAAATATCTCTAATTTTCCATTTCTAATACTACAAAACACTAATGTGATTTTGGGTACTTCAGAACTCAATATGGGACTTCATTAGTTTCTAAAAAAAATTAGTTATCTAAAATCTCCATGTCATACTTTTTCAAAGGTCTCATACATAATTCTTATTATTCTCCCAATCATCAATTATAATTATCTGTAAAATAATACTCTGAGTTATGTTGAGACAATTTTCCATTATGGATCAAAACTTATCACTACAATTTCCTTGAAAATTTTACCACCATTTGCACTCATATGATTTTCAAGAAATAACACAATTGACTTACATCAATAGGAACTTGAAATAACAAATGTTCAATACTAAATTCGATATATTAATATTGGAAGCTTATAGCAAACTGGTCATTGCTCCAAAAAAAATATTGTTCAATCGTCAATCTTGATTAAAGATTCCACCATAATGTCATCCACAACATTACTTGTTATGAATACATAAATCACCATATAATCAAAATAGATTTGACCTTTAGAATAAAATTTTATGCTAAAATTGATTAATCAATCACTCATAAGGTCATAACAGGTAAACATATCAAAATTCAGTCACCAATTACTCGTATTAATAATTAATCCTCAATGAATTCAACCTTAATAGGCAATTTCATCCCCTTGATATTAAAAAATTACTTTTCTAGTATTAAAATGCTAAATAACCTCATAAGCTTCTGTAATTATTGAGTCATAGAACTAAATAACTTATATAGTAATT
The DNA here is from genome assembly GCA_025629785.1 of Erythroxylum oxycarpum. Taxonomy (NCBI): domain Eukaryota; kingdom Viridiplantae; phylum Streptophyta; class Magnoliopsida; order Malpighiales; family Erythroxylaceae; genus Erythroxylum; species Erythroxylum oxycarpum. The sequence continues at coordinate 14,149,426 of JAOTAZ010000001.1, read as the reverse complement.
TCTTAGTACTTTTCTATCTATTATGGATGATATGCTAAAAGATGGGAGTATTCTACATTTTGTGCTAAATACTTATCTAACCTCCCTTGTGTACCAATCCTAATTTCCTTTATAAACAATCCACATCGAAAGAGCGTACTATTAGTCAATTTCGTTCCTGGTATAACTTTATAATAATAGATGTCTAATAAGAACAACTCATTAGAGAGCTTCTAATTCTAACTACTATGCAACTACCTATGCAAACATTCTATGCTAATGGCATAGCATTAGCGAAAGTAGTTATTATCAAATGGAACTCTAAAAGCTCCAACTTCACACTAATCTATCTAATGAAATCTTTTATCACGTAGAGTGCATAGTTCTGGGATTGATCTCAATATATTCATCACTATGGATATCTATCACCATACCGAATGTATCATTAGCATCTAATTGGGTTACTACTATTACCCCAGCCTATGCAAGTGGTCTCCTTCCACATTAGCTACACCTTGGTATTGAGCTCCTAGTGTTTCAAGAGTCTCTGGACATTGTAAGTGGTTTGACTAACCTCTAATTGTATGATATTTCTCACCTCATCCTTCTATCACCAAGCCATCTAAAATTATTATTCTTATCTTGATTCAACTAAATTAGGGAAATTTTGGGGTCTCTACTCTTATCGAACTGTTTTGCACCTAACTCACAATGATCAAACTTCCTGACACTACTAAGGCCTCTTGGAGCTGGCGTATCGCCATTGCCCATATTTGATTGTTCACTTAAGGTAAAAACAAAATTCCACTACCAGTTTTGCTAGTCTTAATTGTTCTAAACAGGTTGATTCACAAAGGAAAACATTTACTGAACCATCCCTATGCTCAACCTCTGGAGCTAAAGGTACTTCAAGTGCTAGAGCCTCTAGTGTGGCTTTGGGGCCCCTAAGGTTTCATCGGTGCATTATGTTGTGAACTAAAAGATAAACTATAAAACACTGGAAATTTTTTTGTAAACTCTTATACATGGAATATAACAAAACTTTTTGGGTTGCCATGTTTATAAAAACAATGTAAAAATACATTATGGAATCATAATAAGTATAGAGACAACCCTATTTCAAAACAGGCTCCGATACCACCTGAAAGGACCCACCCTGGAGTTCCCGTTTTGGAACCCGAGTGGAGGCCTCCCGGCGACCCCACAGTAGGCTTCCAATCAATATTTGACTCGATGTTCCTGCAAAGCCAAGCCATTCGACTATTTAAAACCTTTTATATTTTAATAATTAAAAGTGCGAAAAATAGTGGAAACTTTTTTTTATCATTTTATCAAAAATTTCGGTAGCATAATGACTGTATTTTAACATTTCCAAAATTTTTAAAAGCCCTGTAAAATTTGAAATACTTCTATATTCACACCAATTTCTTAACTACAAATTTTTGAACTTTAAATCCACTCACAAACAACCTAAACAAATAATTCTTAATAATCACTACAATAAACTTTTAAAATCTAAAGCATATTCATGCATTTAATTTAAAAGTTTTGTAAACATCCATTCTTTACATAAATGTATATAGCAAAATGACACAAGCATAACAACACTTGACAGTACAACTAATCTTGAGGTGGAGTCCCAAGTACTGCAGCACTTGTATGCATACCTGGGGTGGTCTATTTAAAAACATAAAAATAAGGATAAACCATTTTATAACAATATAATTGTAATATTCCATACAATCATAAAGCTTATGGTAAAACATTTTCCATAACAATTTATTCATGCATCATCAAATCTGGTAATAACATAACATTTCATAAAGCACAATTTCAATTTAAAAAAAAAGTTATTTCGAAGTGCTTTTTGAAATTAAACTCATCATATAAAAGTTTCCATTTCCCGTTTTCCTTAATCAATAAACAGTGGTGACAATAAGTTTTTTTGAAAACTTTAATACTGAAAAATAAGTCAACCATTAACATTGGTACTATACGGTACCTCTCAAACCATTTTTAACATAAATAGTGATGGTATTATTATTTTCTTGACTTTCCTTACTCAATATAGCCCATCATAAGTTTCTTTATCATACGGTACACTAAGCATAAAGCCACGGAGTTGGTTCTGTATTGCTTACCCGCGACTGGTTAACCACTATTTACGGAGCTGGTTCTGCATCGTTTACCCATAGCAAGTCACAGAGTTTGTTCTACATCACTTACTCATGACTAGTTAACCATTATTTACATAGCTGGTTCTACATCACTTACCTATGACAGGTTAACCACTCTAAATATACCAGTATAAAAAGCATACCAATATACCATAAGCAAAAGCAACTCTTACATTTACGACTCATCTTATTTTCAAAATCAATTATGGGAGGATTCATAAATGAATTATTTCAATGTAACTCCCAATCATATAAATTTTAACTTTTAAATTAAAACTCATATATTGCCAAAGCATACACTTATACTAGCAATATTCACTTATAAAATATCATTGGAATAAAACTCAGCATAAATATTCATTTCAAGATCAAATGAAAGCCATTTGTATAAAATCAATTTAAAGAACACTAACATGTCATTAATTCTCTTACAAAGAATTAGTCATATAAAACAATTAAAATATACTCACTACTTGCTAGTTTCCTTTTCACCACTTTGAAACCCTTCAGTTGACTTCTTTTTTTGATCTGAAAACCTAATACCAATACATTCAACTCCGTAGTATATTTTTCAATTAAATACACCATAAATCATGTCAACTTCATTACTTTCCACATACACTCTACGTCTTTAATCACACTTACATGGTTATTACTGTATAACCATATTTTTATACTAAAAATGCCCTTAAGGCTAAACTTAACATATTATACATTAAACTCTTCCAATTCATTTTCATTTGATTTCTAACCTTTTAAAAAATTCAATCTAAGTTCACTTCCATTACATTTTATTACACACTTTTAAGCTATAAAATATCGTCAACAATGCTTTTACAAAATCAAGCTCTCTAGGCCAAATTTCAACCAAAATCAATTACTTTTCATTTATTTAATTTATTAGCATCAAAATAATGCTATGAACATCATAAAATATCAAAATAGAATTTTAGATCATAACACTATTTTCTAGGAAGGATATGGGCTAGCACACAAAGATGTGTCTATTGTGATTTTTTTTTTCAAAATTGAGATTTCTTCTTGATTTTTCTTACAAAAATCTTCAAATTTTAATAAAATTAATTCAAAAGCAATATTTTCAACAATTACCTAAAAAATTAACAAAATCAATTAAACCAAGTTAATTTATATTGAACATATAGGAAAATGCTTAGTGAAATAAATGTATATTTTACGTACACCAATTTATATATTAATGATTGAAGAGATCCTTCATGTGAGTGGATTATAACATTGATATTAGGAGTTTCATAGGGTAATAAAGATAGGATTGCATACATCTTCTAGTGTTAGTGTTAAACCTTTTATGAAATTTCCCAAATCATGATACATTATTAAGGATTTTAATTAGATGTAGATATTATTTAATCAACTAGAGAAAAGGTAGTTATAACTCAAGAGAGAGAAATATCATAAGTTAGGAAATCTTGTTAGTTTAGTTAAAAAAAACCTTTTTAATATTGATGTAGAGATAATAATATATGAAAGGTTATTTAGTTGTCTATTCAATTTTATGGTCTCTTGTATAATCACTTTGGCTCTTTATAGTGGTTGTTTCTCTGTTTAGTTTTTTTCTTAAGTTTAATTTAATTAATCAAAATTCAATTATTTTTACTTAGTTAGCTAGGTAGTAGTCAGAAAGTTTATTATATTTTCATCATTTTCTAGTGAAATTGACACTCTAATCATAACTACTTTTCCGCCAATGATAGGTACACTTGTCGTACATTATGAGTGATATGTTTGGGATGAACGAATTTTTAATTCAAACTTAAGTAGTGCCCACTTGTTTCACCTAAATTATTTTGTTTTATAAATCAAATCACATAAACTTAATTTCATTTTATTATAAGTCTTAGATCATCATTTTTACAATTTCTCTTTATCTCTAATCCCTATGTCATGATTTAGGCATCTCCAGCATTTTTTAATTATAAATTTTAGATCAAACCTTAAACTCCTATGTATTAATCTTCATGTTTTAAATCGCTATGTATCACTTAGGAATTTAATTTTGTGCTCTAGGTAAAATTATAAACTTCTAGGCATTAAACTGTATATTTTATTTTTGTAAAGTTTTAAACTATATAGTTTATTTTCTTTATTCAATTTAATTTTATTTACTTCACTCCTAAGTTCATTTTCTTTTCAAAAACCCATAAATTAAAAAATACTTTTTTAGACGTAGGAAACCATCTAGGTGGGTAAAATAGGATGTTTAATAACTATCCTATCTCACAATTTATTCCCAATTCTTTTTTTTCTAGTTAGAATTTTGATTCATTTATTTAGATCTTCTTTATCTTCTCTTAAAATTAAGATGACGACTCCATCAAATATTTTATTCTAATTTTAGTCCTAATTATATTTAAAGTGTTTAACAATGTTAGTAATATATACATATATACTTCTTAATTCAAGCATGAATCTTCCAATGTATTCTTTATTGGCACAAGATATAATAAGGAAGAAGAGTAGTCTGGTCATAGAAAAATAGGAGTGAAGCTTTAAAGAAATATCCCTTAAAGAACTAAAAAATTATTTAAAGATAGATTTTAATATCTTTACCTATGAACTTAAAAATCGACCAGTAATATGAATGAAGATATCTTCCATTAGCTTTTAATTTCTTATTCCATATGCTTTGTTTACTTGTATATACTTATGGTTACTGCTTATATATTATGAAAATCGAAGAGTTTGCCTTGACCTAGCTCATTTTACGTGATCTTCCTAGTCATTTTACATGATGTTCCCTCCTTATGATTATATGATTTTTAAACTTTATTTGAATTTACAATCTTTTAAATTATTTTACTATAATATCATTAACGTTATTTGTATTACTAAATTGGCTATCTTCAAGTGCATTTTCCATTTGTTTTACTGAAATTGGCTATCTTCAAGTGTATTTTCCTTTTGTGTTACTGAATTTGGTGATAATTCTTTCCCCTTCATTGTGAACAAGTGTGTAATGGCCCAATTTGATTGTATAACTTGTTTTATGGTAGAAAGTTCATAGTAGAACCAGAGTTAAAAGTTGATGCGCAAAAAAGTATTTTTGATAAAGTAGACCTTGATTATGTTAATGACACAGGGAAGGAGTTAAGATATCTTTAAGTTTATAAAGTGCATTACAATGAACCCAATTTTAAATTAAGTGAGTCATTGAGACTAATTAAGTTAAAATAAAGTTTTCTAAGGCTCATTCACCTTATGAAAATCCACCAAATGATTGATGTTTATGTAATTTATTTGTTAGACACTCCAATCCTTGCAATAACTAGAGGAAAGGATGGAGATAGTGAGAGTGAAGAGGGAAGTTGTGGTATTCGGGTAGATTATGTTGATGATAAAGATGTTGATGCAGTTGGTGAAGGAGTGGACAAATACCTGGATGATCATAATAGGGACTAGGATGAAGGTTTTATACAAGTGACATTGTAAGGCCCCAAAATATACTCTAGTTGAAATAATACATGTTTATAAAAGTACATGTGTGATAGGAGTTAGAATCTTGCTATGATTAGAATACGAAAGATTTATGACTTGAACTTTTGATCAAGTGGATTATAGTGAAAAAATTGGAATTAATTGATACCATTAGAGAATTAAGGTATTTAAGTGTATATGTAGATTAGGAAAATTTTCATGTGGCAAGATAAATTGATATATGAAAATTGCAATGATTAAGCATATGAGTTAGTGACATTTGGCATAGTTGATACATTGACAAATAGCATAGTTAATAAATTGACAAGTGGACAAATGGAAGTGTTGCAATTGGTAGCATAAATGGAGGGCAAATGGGAGTTATGCATTAGAGATATATGTGGAAATACATAATGAAGACACCTAGTAGCTTAGGTGTCAAGCTTTTACAAGACTTCAGTAGCCTTCATTTGGCTCTCTTCTCTCCACCGATTCCTTGCTCTGCCTTTTTACTTTGATTTTTTTTGTACTATCACGTTAAAATCCTTACCATATGTTGCATGAAGAAGCTCTCTCATATGAATTTCTAGGCTAATGTGCTTGGGGTGTTAAAAGCACATTACATCTATCTTGAGGTTTGATACATGTTGGAAACTGGTTCGGATGAGTAATTCTACTAGACAGGTTTCGGTATTTTAGACATATCTTGTCCTGTAGGTATCCAAATTGGATGGATTTAAATTTGGATTAAACTAGAAACATATTTCTACAACTTTCTTGAAGAAGTCAAATGTTACCTCTATCTCTAATATTTTCAAAATTTGGCATGAAATTGAGTCTTGGCTTAGGTTGTAGCACTGCCAGGGACAGAAATTATGTCATGTGGTTATTGAATAAGTTGTATTGATGTAGGCAAAATTAGACTGAGGTGTCTTTACCAAAGTTGTAGCTTTAAATTAGTATAAATTTTGTAATTTTTGGATATGGGAATTGAGAGATATAGGTTGTACAACTTGAATGTATGATTAAGCTCTAGCCAAAATTTCAAATATATACAGTCTATGGTATTTTGAGCATAACTCATAGAATAATGAACCAAATTGAATGATCTTGGTATTAATGGAGACTTAAAACATAGAGAAACATTTGTTTAGAAGAATACTTTACTCAGAAGCCTCAGTTTTTATGTCAAAATAGCCATCCGAATTGATTGGATGAAAGTGAGGGTGTCTGTTGGAATGTTATGAACTGGAGTTTTTTTATTGAACATGCTTCGGTATTTTGATTATATCTTGAATTTTGGATCTCCAAATGAGTTAGTTCTTGATTTATATTAAACTAGACATAAGGAAACAATGTTCTTGAAGTGATAAAATTACAATTCTGGTTTTAAGAATTTCGAAATCTGATTTTAAGTTGAGTTAAGAATTCTATTGTAGCTTAAAAAAAGTCTTAACTCTTTTGAGTATAACTTTCAGTATACAGAACCGAATTGTATGATTTTGGTATCATTATAAACCTAAGATAAAGGTGAACAATTATCTAGAAAAAAGTGTTACTTAAATACTCCATTTTATTGATTTAAATGATCATGCATAGTATACTTAAAAGCCTGATTTAGAAACAAAGCTGGACTATATCATTGAACATGCATGTTATATGATACATTCATGCTAATGCTGATTTAGTTACATGAAAAATATGGTAATATGAACTTATGTTTGATTGTATATAGAAGGGCAAGTAGAGCGATCACTTCCAAGTATTGTCGAAACTTTAAGGCAATAAGCGAAAGGGAATGATTGTGAGTAATCTTAGATGGTTATACCTTACTTTGTTCTGTTTGTTGAAATTTATTTATACTAATTGTGTTTTAAATTTCGGACAATGATTGTACGAGGCATTTGATGCATGTTTATATCATTAGAAGTGCTACTTGTATGTAAATATAATTGACTACTTGCTTTGCACATGAAATGTTTAAAATGACTTTGTTTTGTTTTAAACTATTGAGTCCTAGTTGTGGGTAAATAGGCATGCCTAGAAGGGTCTGCAGCTGCTTCTGTGACACTTCGGTGTCTGACACTTCTGTTTCTTCTGTTATTGACACTTCGGTGTCTGATACTTCAATGTCTTCTGTTAATGAAACTTCGGTGTCTTCTGTTATTAAGATGTAAGTCTCTTCTGTGATATGATACCGATTATGGTATCTTCTGTATAAGTCCTGTTACTCACTTCTGTTGACAGATTAGCAGTCATTTGATTGTGGATTCTGATATATGTTGGATTTTGAAATTAAAAAAATGATGTTTTGAACTGAAGGGATTGTGCCTTCTTTGATACTCAGTTCTGTTAACTATGCAACTGTTCTGAAATTTAAATATCTGCTTGTGCTATAACTTAATTCAGTATGCATAATTGTCAAATTATGCATAGTTTAGTATTACTCACTAAGCTATATGCTTAGAATAGTGGATTTGCCTCATGTAGGTTCTAAGCGACGTTTATAAAGACTGAGACAAGACAACCGCAATGGCCAATGGAGTCTAAGTGTTGTTTTGTAAATAATGTAAATTTTTTGTTTGACTTTTTCCTTGTATCTGATATGTATATATGAATTTGTTTGTAAGTTTGTAATAACGATATTTCAGTTTGGTTTGGAATTTGCAATGAGTTTGTGTTAAGTACTATGTAATTTAATGTATGTTTGCCTAAATCGTTTACTGGAATTTTTTATATGCTCTGATTTGTATGTACTGTTTTGTGTGACATTCATATATCCTTCTAGGGGGTATATGGGTGTTACAGACATTCTTGATGACCACCAACTAGTTGAAATTAACTCAATTGATTATGGTAGTTCTATTAGTAGTGATGAATATCCAAGTGAAGAAGAGCTTGATGAACCCTTGTGGATACCAAGTACTAGTATTAGAAATAATTCGTCTAATATGGCTCCACATTGGAGATTGGGAATGGAGTTTAGATCAGCTAAAAAAATTTGTAGATTCAGTTGTGGATTAGACAATAAAAAAAGGATACAATGTCAGGTTAAAAAATATTGAAAGTCACAAGAACAGAGTTAGGTGCATTAAAGGATGTCCATAGGAGGTGTACGTTGGTTATGATAAGAATGAAAGGTGCATCAAAGTGAAGATATAAAATCTAGCATAGTTATTTTGTTACCACCAAAACTAAATTGGTTTTAGCTGCATTCCTTATAAGAAATTTTAAGGAAAGAATTATTGAGAAGGCTAGTATCTTGATGGATAAGATGGTTGAAGAATGAAAAGAAAATTTTACTATAGTTGTTAACTCAAGTATGTGCAGTGCACCAAAGAGGAGATAAAGAAAAGAGAGGGAAATTGATTTTTTGAATGAATATGCCAAGCTAAAAAGATATGTACATGAGTTGAGGATTAGTAATATAGGTTCAACAGTAGAGTTATAGCTGGCAAAGAATGAAGATACTTCTCTATTACAAGCATACAAATTTATATATATGCATATCATTAAACAACTCTAGAAAGTTTATACATTTTTTATATTTCTTTATCTATTTTGTGTAGTTCAAAAAATTATACATTTGCTTTGGTGTCATAAAAAGATGACAGAGGCATTTAAGGTTAATTCTTGGTATTGATGACTATTTTATAAAGATAAAATTCTAAAGTCAACTATTGAGTGCACTTGGGAAGGATGGTGGTAGAGGGATGTATCCATTGGCTTAGGCTATTGTGGAGGTAGAGAATATTGATTCACAGACATAGTTTATGAATCTACTGGCTTTTGTCTTAAAATCGGATAATGGTGAAATGATTACGGTTATATTTGATAAGTAAAAGTTATATTATTCTTTATATATTTATAGTTAGTTACTATACAAATTTTTATATTAATTTAATTAAATTAATCTTTTATATTATTATAGGGATTGATCAGGGCTATGAAAGAGACGTTACCTTATACCACTCATCGGATATATGCTAAACATAAATACCATAATTTTTATGTGAATTGGAAGGAATTTGCGTAAACATTTTTGAAATTATGTATGGTCAAACATGTAGAAAATTTCAATGAACAATTAAAGAGACTTGATAAAATAAAACCTAGATGTGCATCAACATTACTTGAATATCCTAAGGAGAGGTAGGCAAGATGCTAATAGTCTTTTAAATTGAACCTAGTTTTCAACAACAATATAAGTGAAGTAATTAGAGAAGAATAAGAAATATTCAATGCAATAGGGAATGGAGATGGGGTATATGAAATGTCTAAGGGTGATGGTAAGCATATTTTAGGAATTGGTAGAAGATTGCTACAAGAAGGCTAAATTCCTCAAATTGTATGACCATGTATTGCAACCTATTAGGGGTATAATTTTCTAGCCTAATGTTAATGCAAAAGCGATAAATCTATCACCAAAAAGAGTCATGCCAAGAAGACCTAAAATAACTAGAAGGTGAGGAGTAAATAAGACTAAGAAGTTGAAAAATGTAAAAAAAATTGACTCAAAAGGGGAAAGTATAAAAATGTAGGAAATGTGGCAATTATGCCTGCAATCTCAAAAAATGTAAGAATGAAGGCTTAACTCAACTTGCTCAACAATCTTCACCTGTATAAAACATTCTTTAGATATCAAACCTTATGTTGATTACTATGTATTGCTTCATATAGCAAACTCATAATGATATTCATATCATATTTATTAGTTCATCACCGAAGTTTCTTCGTAGATTACCGATGCTAACATAGTTGAACATGTTTTTATTTCAAGTTAAGAAAGTAATATTGTGAGTTCTATGTATAGAGAGAAGTTGGTCTGCATTCATTCAAACTATCTTTTGAACTTAGGGGTCTAAGGTATAAGAGACAATCTAGCAGCACTTCCCAACAGTTATAAACTGAAGCAATGAGGAGGAGAGCATCATTGAATCAACTAATACATGAAAAAACTTCCTAATCAAGTGAAAGTGAGGAAAACAATGTGGTTGATTCATATAATCAACTACATTAAGATAGTCTATGTGCTATTGGAACTTTAATTATTGGTACTTTTATTTATAGATTCAATAACTTTTGTATATGGATGGATAAATGGGTATTGGTTGTACTTTTATTTATATATATATCCAATCACTTTTATATATGGATGGATAGATGGGTGTTAATAGTACTTTTGTTTTTGGTACTTTTGTTTATGAATCCAAACACTTTAGTAGATGGATGGATATTCTAGTGTAATTATTTACTTCTGTAGTGCTTCGATTATTCATTTGATATAAAACCACAAAATATACTTTTTGATGATTATTACAACTATTAATTAGGATTCATGTTCTTATTACAACTATTAATTAGGCTTTATGTTCTTCCGTAAGTAGTTGTAATCCCTATATGGCAACTGTCAAAACATAGCTATTAAGGCATCTTTATGAATAACAAAACAATAAATACATAGGAAATAAGCCAAAGTCCCTTTTGTGACAAACTTAACTATGATAACTATAACCAACTTAACTTATGTACTTCTTGCTTCATCTCTTTGTTAGCTATAATCTATTTAAGTTAGTACAACTCCATAACATGCATAATAGTGAAACCTTGTGATAAGATGTTATCTTAATATATTATTTGATATTATCCCCTTTGTTTTTTATTTATTTATTTTGGTACTTAAATAAGAAAATTAATGTTTGATTTGTTTTAGAAGATGAAAAGTGGAGATTGCATCAAATTGGGAGACGAATTTTAAATAAAGTAAAAAGATTGTTGCATGGATAAGGGAAGATAAATCCTAATGCCAGATTTACTTAAATAGTTGAAGTAGAAGACTTCTTTTTATCCCTATCATAAAGGGATCGAGATTTGTTTTAGATAAGCATCTTTGCAAGATAGAATATGATTAGGTTTACAATAAGAAACCATTATAAAAGGAATGTCCTCTACCTCTTAAGAAAGAATCAATCATTTTCTTCTTACTTTTCTCTCCATTTTTTATCTTTCTTCTATTTTTGGTATAAAAGAGAAAATCATATATGGCTAAACTCAATTATTCTCATTCAAGGGGATTTGATATTCTAGTTGTAACCTTGTGAGGTTTTATTATAAAATTTTGTTCATGTTTTAATTCAAGCATTTCTTGTGTTGAGTATTTATATCTGATAAATGACTAATATTGATTAATTTGATAATTTTATTTAAAGTTTGTTATTCTATCGCTATCTATGAGTTCAATGATTCGTAATTTTCATGAAGGATTGGTACAAATAGTAAATAGGTTATTTATCAAATCGTATATTTAACTTATGATAAACAAGAAAACTAAGTTGAATAGTTGCAATTATCTATTTTATTTAATTTATTGTTTAGTCTTTTTTACTAAACTTATTGATATCATTTATTTGATAGGGAAAGTTATCACACACAATCAATGGATGATAAGTTTTGATTTGGATGCTGAGTTTGAATCAATTGATTTGAAAAATTTTGAGACTTATTACGACTATCCTAATATGTTTTAGACACTATCTGGTTGAATTGTGAAAAAATATTCTTTTTAGACTAATGATCAATGTTACAATTAAATAAGATCTTTCTTTTAAATCAAAATTTAGTATTCATGAATTTAAAACTTTTATATTCAATTGATTTAATTTGATTTCTTATTAATTTTATTTAATTAATCAGTTAATCAAAAACTCCCACTTTATTTTATTATTAATTCTCTTAGAATTTGACCTGATTTCAAGACTTCTACAAAAAATTACATAATCAAAATTATTTTGATAGCTTCAACAACACGTCCACCTTGATTGCAGAAGGTAATAAAGGATAAATATAGTGAATCTTCATGTTATATTTATTAATTTTCAGGAATTAAAAAAAGAAACATAATAAAGATTCAGGGAGTGGGTAGTAATTTCCAGGGCCATTCACACACAAATATAATGCCTTACATTTGGTGGATAGGTTTCAATGTAGTAAACCTTTATGTTATATTTATTTAGATTCAGGAATAAACAAACACAATTATAATAAACATAAGGGGGCAAAATTTTATAAGGCCATTCAAATATAAATATAATGCATCGGATCAAGAGGATAAAAGGTGTTGTGGTTAAACAGAGGCTTATATGGAGATTGACATTTTTCCATGCTTGAAACTAATTTAGTAATAGAAAAATTAAATTAAAATCAAGTCGAGAAAGTTTAATTGGCCTATCCAACTAAAATCGTAACCTTATAAGGTGTCCAAATTTAACACGTTGGACTTCGTAATAAGGAAAAATGATAACTCGGAAAGGGAGAGATAAAGCACCTTTGAAGAGCATAATTATAACTTCACAGGGATAAGAAAGAAAAATGCTTAAAATTAACATAAACAAGACAACAACACCATAATTACATCCATAAACAAAAACATTATAACAAGTATGTTTAGTAAAAAATAATTAACTCAATAAGAAGTATGTCATGTTAATGCTACCGTGATATTATCTTTTTTATTCTTTTACCAAAATGACCATAATATTATGTGATAAGTACGACTTATAATCAGCAATTTATAAAAACTGGTTGGGTTGGCTGGGCTGGCCATACAAGGCCCAACCCAAGGCTCAAATGTTGGCGGCCCGGTCGCAGGAGATGATCTCCCATGCAAGCATAAAGCTTCACGTAAAGACCTAAACCTAGCGGTAATCTCAGGTATATAAGGAACTATTCCTCCTCGATTCAGGTACGTCGCCACAATCCTAGTTTTCCTACTGGTTATAATCAAAACCCACACAGAAAGACTGACTTAAGCGTTGGAGGGGCCTCCCGGGAATCAACTCCCGGCACACCATTGTTTGTTTTGCAGGTATTTCGTATCCAGAATCGCACAGATCATGGATCCTAACAACGACGTTCAACCCCAACAGAATCAGGCTGAACCATTTGGTGCCCACCGTGAGGCCCGACGTCAGGGCACCACTTTCAGAACCACACAGATCAGTCAGGCGGCAGCAGCCAACCCTAATATTGTCGTCGTCACGGCACTTGCACTGCAACGGATGGCTTTGCAGTCACCTGTCGTTCTCCCACCGGCACATCCCGATTCTCGCACACAGTCTTCACACCCGAATGATCACCTACAGCCTCAAAACCAAGATCAAGAAGAGCAGAGCGTAGCCCTGGAGGATAACGCTGAAATTAATTCCCATCTCCACTCTCAGCATCCCCTGGATGCCAATCCACCTGCACCGCAACAAACATCTCTCACCCGAAGGCAGATAGAGGAAGCGGTTGATCTAGTGATTCGTCAAATCCTACAGTCCCAACTGGGACAACAGCAGACCCTGGCTCGGCAGATTGGTGCGGAGACCGATCGCCATCCTGCAGAAGTCCTAGGAAACATCGTGGACGATCGAATTAACCTAGCCGTGAACTCCCGCCTTGGCCGAACATCCACACAGTACAGTTCCCTTTTTATACCGGTGATTCTGGATAAAAATACTGGTCGCGATATTGAGGGCAGGACCGATCGGCCCTACAACTGGCGAAGGCCTTGGAGGCAGAACAGGATCAAGGGCGACCGATGTTATGCGAGGGCACAGTCTAGGATAAGCGATGATAGAAATGCCGAACGATATGATGACCGACCGGCTAGGGTCATCAACATGATTTTTGGGGGTAACGCAGCAGGAGGGCCGACCGCCAAAGGAAAGAAGCGATATGCCAGGCAGGTCGGTGAAAACTTGCCAGCAAAGATAAAGAAGTCGAACGATGGGGTGATCTCGTTTGACGAATCTGATCTAGATGGTGTTAGCCACCCTCATGATGATGCACTAATGGCCACCCTGAATATGGACGGTAGTGAGGTGAAACAGATACTGATTGATACAGGTAGCTCGGTTGACCTACTATATTACGAGGCTTTTGAGCAGATGGAGATACCATAAAATCGACTACTGCCTATGGAGGGACCTATCAAAGGAGTAACGGGAGCATCAGCCTATCCGTTCGCCCGAGTCTCTATCAAAGTAAAATTCAGATAGAAGCCATGTCAAGTGGAGAGGAGTGTTAAATTTCTGTTCGTCAAGTTTGTGGGAGCATACAATGCTATAATTGGAAGAGCCACTCAGAGCGCCCTTAGAGCAGTGGTTTCCACCTACTACCAAGCAATGAAGTTCTCAACGCCACATGGAATCGGTGTTGTCAGGGGCCAGCAGAGAATCGCTAGGGAATGCTACTTAGCGGAAACAAAGACACTGGACGGAGAGGTGGTCTTGGCAAGCTCTCTTGACGTGAGAGCTGATGAAGAAACAGAGAGGATGAACCCTGTGGAAGAAACACAGTAGGTTATATTGGATGAAGCAGACCGGTCCAAGTTCACAAATCTAGGTTCCGAGCTTCAAAAAGACTTAGTCAAAGAAATCAAGAATTGCTTGATAGAAAAAAGGTCGGTCTTTGCCTGGATACCGAGTGACATGCCTGGAATTTCTCGATCGGTAACATCGCATTCTCTTGGTATCCGAGTAGATTGCAAGCCAGTCAGACAGAAGAAACGGTCACACGGTGGAGAAAGGCAGGAAGTGATCAAGAAAGAGATAGAGAGATTGCTTCATGCCGGGTTTATTCGGGAAGTCAAGTATCCTGAATGGTTAGCGAACGTTGTACTGGTAAAGAAGAAAAATGGAAAATGGAGGATGTGCATCGACTTCACCGATTTAAATAAAGCATGCCCAAACGACAGTTTCCCATTGCCAAAGATTGATCAAGTGGTAGATTCTACATCAGGTCATGAGCTGCTCAGCTTCCTGGATGCCTTTTCGGGTTATCACCAGATCCAAATGAGCCTCGAAGATGAAGAGAAGACGACCTTCATAATTGACCAGGGCACGTACTGTTACCAGGTGATGCCATTCGGCTTAAAGAATACAGGGGCCACTTACCAGTGACTCGTCATGGAAGTTTTTAAAAAGCCGATTGGTCGATCGGTTGAAGCCTATGTGGATGATACGGTGGTCAAAAGTAAAAAGTCCATGGAGCATGTGGAAAATCTCAAGGATGTCTTTCAGACCCTCAATAAATTTCAGATGAAGTTGAACCCGAAAATATGCGTCTTTGGTGTGGCATCCGGTAAATTCTTGGGATTCATGATTACTCAGCGAGGGATTGAATCAAACCCAGAGAAGATTGGAGCCATCATCCAGATGCCCTCACTGCGATGTTTGAAAGATGTTTAGGTACTAACCGGGCGGATAGTTTCTTTGAGCAGATTCGTCTCTAGGATGAGAGACAAATGCCTCCCGTTCTTTAAGATTCTACAGAAAGCAGGTGTGACCCAGTTCCAATGGCCGGACGAGTGCGAGCGAGCATTTCAGCACCTAAAGTAGTATTTGACTAGCCCACCGATCTTGCAGAGCCCCGTGGATGGGGAAAGTTTGATCATTTATTTGGCGACCACAGAAGGGGCAATCAGCGCAGTTCTCGTGCGATCGGAGGGTAACGAACAATTTCCGATATACTATGTTAGTAAGGTGCTGAGCGGGCCGAAAACGCGGTTTATGCCCATTGAGAAGCTGGCTCTTTCATTGGTAACCGCATCACAAAAGCTCAGACCCTACTTCCAAAGTCACACGATCAAGATATGGACCGATCAACCTCTTAGACAATGCTTGTAGAAACCTAAAACTTCAGGACGACTGATAAAGTGGGCGGTAGAGCTAGAAGAGTTTGACATACACTACAAGCTGCGGACGACGATCAAAGCCCAAGTGTTGGCAAATTTTATAGCAAAGATGAGTCAGCCGACCTCAAATGAACTGCACCCCGCTTGGAGCTTGTTTGTGGATGGATCCTCTAATGCTGAGGGATGCGGAGCAGGAATGGTCTTGATAAGCCCACACCAGGATGAAAAGGTGGAGTATGCTCTCTTCTTAGAATTTAAGGTATCCAACAACGAGGTAGAATATGAGGCTCTAATAGCCGGACTCCAGTTGGAGAGAGAGATGGAGGTAAAGCACGTAAAGGTGTACAGCGATAGCCAAGTAGTGGTCGGTCAAGTTACTGGACAGTATGAGGCCAAAGGAGACAATATGATCAAGTATTTGGAAATGGTAAAACAAGAGTTGAGCAACTTTGAAGAATATTCGGTTAGTAGGATAGAAAGAAGAAAAAACACTCGGGCAGATGCGCTCTCCAAAATGGCTTCTGATCGAGATGCGAAAAATAATATTCTGGTCGAACTACTAGACCGGCCTAGCATTCAGAGAACCAATGAAATTCTCAAAGTAGACGCCGAGCATTCAGGTTAGATGGAACCGATCAAACAATATCTCCTAGAGGGAATACAACCTGAAGAGGCCTTGCAGGCTTGGAAGTTAAGGGTAAAGGCGGCCAAATATGTGCTCATTAACGACACCCTATACAAGCGATCTTATGATTGGCCACTTCTACGCTGCCTGAGCGAAGAAGAGGCAAAGCAGGCAATGTCTGAAGTCCACGAAGGAATGTGTGGGAATCATTTAGAGGGCAGGATGCTGGCTCACAGGCTAATCAGACAAGGGTATTATTGGCCAACAATGAAGAAAGATTGTCAAGAGAAAG
>JAOTAZ010000001.1:14085193-14104365 GCA_025629785.1 Erythroxylum oxycarpum | reverse complement strand
TCAATTTTTATCGGAAATCTCAATTAAACATATTTTTGTTTTTAATTTTTATATTACAAATTTCAACCAAATAATAAAATTAAATTAAAATTAAAATTGATATTTACGACATGCATCCAAGCCGCTGCTACGTCTCTGTCTCTCTCTAAATGCTTGTCTCTCTCTCTAGAATTTGCTGGTTAAGATCTGATATTTCTGCTTCAGATCTATCAAAGTCCAGGTCAGATTCCATTTCTCCGTATATATCTCCTTTTGTTCTTCTAATTTTTCTCCTATAAATATGTCTGTGTTTTGCGTTTTCCGATGTCTTTTGGTTTTTTACGAGTTTCTCCAGATCTATGCCTAAATTTGATTTGGGTTATCCCTTAAATTTGAGATTTTGTGTAGGGTTTTCTTCGTAGATGGTGATTTGTCGTTAAAGTTTTAATCTTTTGTCGCAGATTTCTTGATCACATTTGAGTTTAATTGTTTTAGGGTTTGGTAAACTGAATGCACGATCTGATTGGAGACCTGGGGTTGTGTCGTTTCGCTTTCTGTGTTGGGTATGTCGCTGTTGCCTAAAGGCGATTCAATTCAGATTCGCGAGGTGTGGAATGACAACATCGAAGAAGAATTCACTCTTATCCGTGAAATTGTCGATGATTACCCTTATATTGCAATGGACACGGAGTTTCCAGGCATTGTCCTGCGTCCGGTTGGCAATTTTAAGAACAGCAATGATTATCACTACAAAACGTTGAAGGAAAATGTGGATATGTTGAAGTTGATTCAATTGGGTCTCACGTTTTCGGATGACCTAGGGAATTTACCGACTTGTGGAACTGACAAGTATTGCATTTGGCAATTCAATTTTTGTGAATTCAACGTGAATGAGGATGTTTTTGCTAATGATTCCATTGAGCTTTTGCGGCAAAGTGGGATAGACTTCAAGAAGAATAATGAAATGGGTATTGATGCAATGCGATTTGGTGAGCTTTTGATGTCTTCAGGGATTGTCTTGAATGATGGTGTGCATTGGGTGACGTTTCACAGTGGTTACGATTTTGGCTACTTGCTTAAGCTCTTAACGCGCCAAAGCTTGCCAGAGACGCAAGTGGCGTTCTTTAATTTGATTAATATCTACTTCCCGACCCTTTATGATATCAAGCATTTGATGAGGTACTGCAATAGCCTTCATGGAGGGTTGAACAAACTCGCAGAGTTGTTGGAAGTGGAGAGAGTTGGCATATGCCATCAAGCGGGTTCAGACAGTTTACTCACTGCATATACATTCAGGAAACTGAAGGATAATTTCTTTAGCGGCTCCTTGGAGAAATATGCTGGTGTATTGTATGGTTTAGGTGTTGAGAATGGACAGGATGTTCATTGATTGTGAAGAGTAGATATGAAACATTAAAAGCGAAAAAAAGTGACTTTAAAGATGCTCATTCAACTGTATGTGTTTCTCTGCACCTTCAATCTGTTGTACACTTTTTTTGTCAACAAGGCTTTTAACTTTATGAATATTTTTCTGCTATTAGTTTCACTCTTATGAACAACCATAATGCTTCCGTTTGGTCTCGCCCCATGACTTTTCCAGTTGCAATTTGGCGGACAATGTTATAGTTATTGTTCCTTAGTTCAGTTATGCCTCGTCAGATTTAACGATAACCTGATCAACTGAACTATACTGATGGAACAACTGAGCGTCGAACTGTTGCTAGTGCCTCCTTAGTTTCCCGATTCTAGTTTTATGTTTACATTACGTGTCCCTCAGCTTGTCTCACTTATATCTTTCTGTATGTTTCTTAGATTGCTGTTCGGATGAAGATGATATAGTCATCAAGCCAGGTCCCTTCCTTCATGAAGAAATTATGTCTTTGAAAAGATTGGATGTTATCTGTGAACCAAGGGAGCCTGTTCAATCTGAACCCGAACCTGTGATACAAGTTCTGGGCTTCTGGCCCCTTTTCCTCAAGAACCAAAGTCTGCTGGGAAAAAACCAATCAAACCAAAATGGCTGAAAATGTGATTTTATCAACCTTCACGCAAGCTTCATAGTTTCTCTTTTCTTGCTTCTTCCTCGGGCAGGCGCATTTCCTAATACACAATCAAATTGTTCTACGTGAAGACTCCTGTTGTTGCAAGCAAAGTTTTAAGTACGAATTTATAATTTTAAAAAATAGATATTATTTTTAAAATTTTAAAAATTATCAAAAATAATAACTAATATTTAACCGGCGTCGATAGAGTATCGTATTAAAATCAAATTCGGTGCCAATGCTAATACAGGATTTATAACACTGATTCAAACTCCAAATCAAAATGTGTAACAACAACAAAAGTAATATGAGAAATCTAATCCCAACATTCTTGGGTCAGGTGGATGAACAATAGCCATAATCCATAAGCAAACAACCACGGAAAAGTTCCTTATGCAGCCAGTTTGCTTGCAAATTATGTCCCATTTTCTTTTCTTTTTTTAATTTATAAATTACCAATCAAACAAACATACATGGGATGTATAATGGATGCCGACTCCAGAAAACAATATCCATACATCTTATAAAAACAATGTTTCTTGAGCAGTTTCTTTGGGTTCAAACAGTGGATAAAATCGGCCTAGACTAAAATTATGGTTTTATTTTGGGAACCATTTTTCACCTCGGTGTGTTTGGACCCATTTATGGCCCATGTTTCTGGGGGAGGTTTTAGGGTTTTGCAAAGCTGTAAGCCTCCCTTCCTTTCCTTCGCAGTCGCATTTTGCGTCGTTGCTATAGGTCTGCCTCTTCTATTTCTAGCTTTCTCTTTATCTTTGCATGAAACTTTGTTAACAAATAAGCTTAAATTTTTCTAAAGATTTCCTTTTGTTGTGTTTTTCAATTTAAGCCTCCATTAATTTTATGACTGACAACGGATCCAAAATCATTAGACGTTATAGTTAACTTTTGTGCCCATTTTTATTGATAAGTAACAATCTTTATCGGTTAAAGGGTTTTTGGTAAGTGGTATTATCAACTGTAATGACGATTGTTTTAAGTTATCTGTTCAGAAAGAAGATTATTGCTTGTATCAATTTGTTTTTGGAAATCTTAGAGCTGTTGTTATTCGAGATTTGATTTGGACCTTGTCTCTCTGCAGGAAGGAGATAGTAGTTGGGCTTAATTGACAAGAACAATGGCAGCGTAAGTAATTTTAGATGCATGATTGTCCAAAATTAATTGTTATATTTCCTGTAATCTATATGGTACGTGATTTTGAATTTAGGATTACACCATTGCAAAGAGAAGTATATTATATTTCACTGTGAAATCTTTGGTGAGGTGAGGGTACGATAATCTCCTACACTGCTTTACCTGGTTTTGTCTTTGAATATTTACTTGCCTTAGTCTTCAGCATTGTAGTTTGTTTTTGGACTGATAAGATTAGTTGATTAACAACAGACTCGACCTTCTTTCTAATTTCTGAAATGTCTATGTATCTTGTACCAACTGTCGTGTTGTGTCATTCTATCAGAAATTTTGGTTCATTGCTTGTTATGATAAATTGAAACAGGCATATATGTAAAAGTCAAGTCCAAATACAGCATTAATCACTTCTGTGAAGAAAAAAATGTGTCTTGTCCTGATTTAACTTCCAAATTTGCAGTGAAGAGGGTGCTATTGCTGTTGACGCATCTGCTCAGCCACTTGGTGAGCCTATGGACCTGATGACTGCACTGCAGCTTGTATTGAGAAAGTCTCTGGCTCATGGGGGCCTTTCCAAAGGCCTTCATGAAGGTGCAAAAGTGATTGAGAAGCATGCTGCCCAGCTGTGTGTGTTGGCAGAGGACTGCAATCAACCTGACTATGTAAAACTGGTCAAAGGGCTTTGTGCTGATCATGGTGTGAGCCTATTAACTGTTCCTAGTGCCAAGACCCTTGGCGAGTGGGCTGGTGTAAGTATATCTTATCAGCTTATTGACTCGTGATTTCATTCATGAGTTATTGTAGATGTCTTTACAGAGCTTCTAATGTCTCAAGTTTACAATTCCTGGATCATGTTTCTATATAGACATATCTCCTTTGAGATGAACTTTACCTTAAGCAGCTTTGCTAGATTTAAATATTTGAATATATACGATGCAGTGGTACCTTCAAATTGATGGTAAAATATAGACGGCAAACTATAGAAAGAATTGTCAGGGTTCATGTAGTCAATGATATGTAATGAGTTTTGATATTTTTTTGATTTAATATAATGGCATCCATGTCTGAGGAGTCACTTGTGTTTTGCCCCATGCTTTAACTTGTGTTAACACATGAATATTGAATATAGTCAAATTACAATGCACCAACTTTTAGATTGGTCATGAGTATTATTACCATTTATCATTCTTGCTTGAATTACATATCACTCGTTAGGCATCTGAAAATATATATTGTCATTTTGGACGATTATGGTGCCTCAAGAAAATTCTCTCTAGGGCTCGTCTACATATTTAATTTCTTTTCTTAAAACTTATTTAGTCGTAAAATAGGTCATTAATGGATTTCTTCAATGCAAAGTTTGCATGGTGACACAGATTTTATGGTACAACCATTTATTGATTTATGCTCATGATCACTGTGTGGTGAGTTGTGTGTAAAAGTTGACGGAACTATATTATTGGATCCTACTTGCAGTTGTGTAAGATTGATTCTGAGGGCAAGGCCAGGAAGGTAGTTGGTTGCTCTTGTGTCGTTGTGAAGGTATGAGTTAAATCAAGGTGTTTTTTTTGGCTATTCTCGTGTCTCCTGTTGGGCTAATTCTACTTCCTAAACTGGTTTGCAGGATTTTGGGGAAGAGAGCGAAGGTCTTAATGTTGTTCAACAACACATCAAAGCTAACTGAGAAGCAGAACATTGTTATGAGTTTTGTTTCTTAATTAGTTGGTTCACTCATCAAATAGAGTTTTTGGATTTTTTCTATTTGAGATGTTTGCTTTTTGAGATAACGATCAATTTGTGAAATTGTTGTTGAAAACCATTTATTTTAACTATGTTTTACTGAATTATTACTTATTTATTCTTGGAACGTGGATGTGATTGGTCTCATCCACCACAACGAAAGGTGTCCCCTTCTGAAATATATCCCAAAAACGATGTGTCAGACAATTTATTCACCAAAATAGGACAGATTTGGAATTATGGATCACTTCATAGAATATCGACTATTAGTTGAAAAAAGGATTTTGGGAAAGCTATGCTATATTAGCAAAGGACTTATCCTTGCACACTGAACTTGCATAGACGATCCAGAAGGCAGCTATTTGGTTGGTTCCTACACAAATGGGAGAAATCTTCATGTCATTCACATGCTTCATTTTTCAGGAAGTCTCTTTATAGCACTTGACTATATTGTTATTTGTTTGCAAACTCCCCTAAACTCTATTGCCAACTTTAAACGACATAAGCTGAACCAAAGGGTAGTATCATCGAACTGGGTACAGGACAGAAGTGTTAACTTGTCAGTACAAGCGTGCAATGTGACTTGTCAAGAAAACCCTTCTTCTTCAAGGGCTGTCATGTAACTTTCACAAGTTAAAATGAGTACGTTGTGTGCGATACTTGGCTAAAAATGAAGCACCAGCCACTGAGACTGAGAGCTAAAAGCCCCTCCAATGTCATAGGACTACAAGGACCCTATATACTATATATATTCCCGGTCAAAACAGATAGCATTGCCACTGAATTCGAGACCACCCCAATACGATGCACTTTAGTAAATTTATGGGCAAATCTGAAATTGCTGTTTAGTAACCTCCGCTTGCATGCTTTACGCATTGATAGAAGCACCTCGCTTAGGTGTGCTGAGTTGTAACGAAAGAAGTGATATTATGCTCCTGGAGTTATAAACAGGATGACTTCTGTTGTGGGTTTTGTCTTTTGAGGAAGGCATGCAAAAGCTAAGAGAAGTGTGTAAAAGTGATAGTTTCTAGTTATTGTTCTTCTGGGGTTTTAGGGTTTTCGAGCTCTCGTCTCTTAAAGTGTGAAATGGCTATTAATGAGGTCGAGATTCAGGAGCAGTTGAAGGATGCTGGGAACAGGCTTCTAAACCCTATGTCGTCCACCGATGAGTTGCTTAATCATCTTGATGTAATGCCCCTTTCCTGTTGCTCTCTTTTATCTACGTCTCTTTATAACTTTTTGGGTTTTCAATGATTGTCTTTACTTTTAATCAGAATATGGGAATTGGAACTTGAATTGATCAAGTATGTAGTTTTAAATTACAACAGATTTTACCTGTTGGGTAAACAAATTTGGACGTTTTGACTTCTTTTTATCGTTATGTATAATTAAGGATGGAGGCTTTATATATGGTGATTGTGTTTATAGAATCAATGTGGCTATCCAATTGATAATTTCTGGTCTAATATTTCATTATCCGGATTGCTTCTTCGTTTTTTATTGGGTACCTCCATTTTGAATTACGTGTTCAAGTAGTTGCACCTTTTGTTGTGGATTCTGTTTTGTATCGACTTATTGAAGTTGAATTGTAGCCCATGGAATTGGATTTGCGATTGCTGTTCTGGATTTATTTCTTCCACATTTCTAGCTTCATGTTCTCATTTTAGCTTTTGCATTGGTGCTTTTGCGATTCTGGTATTCTTCCATTTTCCAATCATGGTTAGTTTATTTGACAGCATTCTTGTGTGTATGATCCAGTTACTCTATAGTCAGTGATTGTTGGGGCAATGTACTTTTCACAAAGGGTAGTAACCGCATGCATTTGGTGTTCCTATGCATGCAGTCTTTTTGTGTGAGTTTTCTGTTGTCAATGTTCAAACGGGTAAGATGTAGGTTTCTTTTGGTGATTTTACAAACAGTATAAGAAAATCAATTATGTGAATGAGAAGAAGTTGTGGGTACTAGCAGAAGTGGGCAAACAAGATGACTTATCTGAACTTATCATCAAGTCAATTCTAAGTACATTGACAGCGTGGCATAAAAAGCTTGAGATATAGCTGTGATACAAAGTTCTCTGTGCAGTCAAGATATTTACTGGTGTGCATAGTATAAAAAGTCGTACAGCAGATCCAACTAGCACATGATGGATAAAAGTGCCCCTTTTACTCTTCAATGGATGTAAAATAAGGCTCCATCTTGAACAGATTCATCTTCTTGCTTTTGGCTTGGTAAAATGAAGCTTTCCAGATTCCATAAAGTGTCTCTGTGCTTCGTTTATTATAACTTGTTGGTAATATTTGTTATCATCTTTTTGTAAACTTATCCGTGCATGCCTTCTACTGCATTTTGAGTTTTTCTTTTCCAAATTTGCTACAGGTACAAATTTCACTTTCCTTCTTGTTTTTCCAGAAGTCATAATGTGACAGTTCCATTCTTTTGTTTCATTTTTTTTCTTTTAGAAACTAGAGCGCTTGCTCCTATATGTGGAACAGGCACCATCAAGATCGATGCAAGATGCCCTTCTGCCACCAATGAAAGCATTAATATCTGGTTCCCTTTTGAGGCACTCAGATTCAGTTGTGAAACTTTCAGTTGCATCCTGCCTTAGTGAGATGACAAGAATAACAGCGCCAGATGCTCCTTATAATGACAACCAGATGAAGGTACTCTCAATAATAAAATGGATTCAATCAGGATTCATGCTTGGTTCTTGGGGATTCTTATATGATTACATTCTCATTGGTGTATAGGAAATTTTTCAATTGATAATAGCGGCTTTCGAAAAATTGTCCTATGTTTCTGGTCATTCTTATGCAAAGGCAGTTTCAATTCTGGATACTATGGCAAAGGTACGTTCCTGTTTGGTGATGCTGGATCTCGAGTTGCATGAACTTACTGTGGAAATGTTCCAGAAATTTCTGAAAACAATAAGGTAAGAGCCCTCTAAACTGCTATTCACTTGGTCAAATTTATCTTGCATTGCAGGTGTGGTGTTGTTTATATGATTAGAGATATGTTTAATGGAAAGTCTTAGATCAGAAAATAAAATTTTGAATATGTGTAATGGAAAGTCTTCGGTCAGAAAATAAAATTTTAGTCCATTCAAAAGTTTATCTCTGTGACCTGTCTCACATTTATGTATTATGCTGCAATTGGACCCCTTATCAGGCTATATTTGTTTTGTGATTACATTGTTAAAATGTTTATTATATATTCACCAAATTGATTATCAATTCCTGACAGAACCGGAAGCCCCTTTCCTCAAAGAGTGCATGGGATGACTTTTTATGAAGTTTTGTTATAGCACATATTGCTTCATTTGTTAAACATAGAATTTGATATCTATATTATTTAATCATCAGTGGCAATAAAACACGATGAGTATAATATGATTCTGGCCTTACATTCCATGTATACGGTTGTGCCTCCAAAACATACAGAGTTAGGGAAACATGTACTTCTCCATGTCACTGGAGGTTTTGAAAACTGTTTAGTTTCGGTAATTCAGTAGGTAATGACACTCTTTCATTTTCACCTTGGGGGTTTCCTTTATCTTGACTATCTGCAACTAAATTAAATAGGATTACATAGTGCAAAATGCTTTTTCTCTTATAAGGAAAAGATAAGTTCTGTAAAACCAAGTGCAGCAATGAAATACACAACTGAGGCAATTTATTACTGAACATTTATAGTAAGGGTGTTTAAGCACTGTATTGTTCTTTTCCCAGTCCTAACAAAAGTTTTACTAACATCATGACAAAAAAATGCATATGGATGTGGGTTATTTATTCGTAGGGCTTTTTCTGGGATAGGTTCTAGTGATCCTTAGACTTTTGAGACATACATGTCCTAGATTTATATAGTGAAAGTATAATAAAACCTTTATAAATTAATGGTCGATAAATTAATGATCTTTATATTATCATTACAACTTGATCTAATAGGCTAGATTAATTCTCAAATAATTAATATCTCTTTTAATTAATACGTGTTGTATGGCCCCAGCATTATTAATCTATAATAGTTTTTTTGTATTCATACATCCCATTCAAGTTTAGGCTTCTCCCCATTGTCCTTGTGCTTAGATTTGGTCACCTATGCTTAATAGTTTCGTGCTTGTTATAGTGCTTAAGCAGTGGTACAAGGCTTGATATCATTTCCTATTTATGTTTTCTCTGTGTCATGAAATTGAAGACCCAATCATCCACATAACGTATTGCTTGCCATGGAAACAATAATGACCTGGGTGATAGAGGAAAGTGAAGACATATCGATGGATCTTATTGCCCCTCTATTAGCCAGTGCAAGAAAAGAAAGTCAGGTAGATGCATTTTCCTGATATGTATTACTTTAACATTATATTGGTCATCCTGGTTGTTGATTTGACATATGTTGTGATTCAGAGTGCTTCTCCCATCGCATGGAAGCTTGGAGAGAAAGTATTAACAAACTGTTTTACCAAACTTAAACCTTACCTCAAGGAAGCAGTGCGGTCTCTTGGAGTAGCTTTGGATGAATATACTCCCATAGTCGATTCTATATGCCAAGAAGAGTCGCATACCCTTAAGCATGATCATGTTAATCATTCTGAGAAACATCTGGTATTTTCCTGTTATTGTAAACCTAGTAATTGTTGAAACATATTGGTTTTATTCTATGCATCGTTGGTTTACAGACAAGACTAAAAGTTTACCTCATTTCTGAATATAGTCTTAACATTTTCTCTCTTTTTTGATACTAGATTTGCTTGAGATGGATCAGATCCCTGATTTCTATAAATTGTAGGTGTTCTCCCCCGTGAATATATAATGGTAGAAGATGACATGTAGTGCAAAACTGTTCTGCATTTCACAAACAATACTAGTGTAAATAAGGCAATCCAAATAGGAATCTACTACTGATGTACGACTAATACAATCTTGTCATGGCCGGTCCTATGTCCCAGTCACCTCGAAGTTTAACACCTCCTATGCACTGTATTTTGTGGAGAATTTGCAAACTTTTCCCCTAGTAAAATCACACATTGTTTCCTATTTGGTTTGATTTACATCTTTACTAGCATGGCTTAAGTAATTTTAAAAAATATTGAAAATGAAGGATTGCACTTGTTGAATGATGATCAATATTTTCCTGAGCAATCAGGAAACAAATTGGCAGTTGTTGTCTTATTACATTAGTTCAGAGTCTTTGAACTAAGGTTTGACTAAATCATCTTTGTGAAATGCAAATCTCTGTTGGTCAGATGATTAAAGGCTCATCACCAGATGATCCCTGTCTTGGAGAAAATTTTCAAGCTGTAGATGGAATTTCCAATTCAACAGGAAGAGTGGTAACTGCCTCAACAGGAAGGGTTAACAACTTTGCCAATGATAATTCTTCAAGCATGCTGAAGCGTGGCTCTCTTGCCCAAGATTTTGTTACTGAAGGAGGTGGCTATGCTGAACCTGTAGTGAAGTTGGGAGTAAAGCCACAGACTTCTGCAAAGAAGAGGGGGCGAAAACCTAATTCTTTGATGAATCCAGAAGAAGGCTATGATCATTCTTGGGTTCGCTCAGGAAGGAAAACTTATAAAATAACTCATGAAGGAAAAATTCATGCCACTTCACCTTCTGGAAAACTGCTTCTCAAGAAGGCAGCTCTTTCATCCCTGCATATGAGTGGTGCAGAACCTGCCAGTGTTAGACCAAAAACCAGTGGAATTGGTGCTTCATCCTCATTGCCAAAACAAAGCCCTCTTGAGGAAAGCCTTTCAAAAAGAGGTTGGAAAAGAAAGGGTAAATTTGTGAACGAACCTGGTTCCATGTCTTTATCAGCGGGTGAGATATTGAGTTCTCTGGGTGGGGAGAAATCTCCAAAGTCTGGTAATGTTATTCTAGGAAAGCAATCTAAAGAAAGAACTGAGGTAAAACGAAGAAAGTTCTCAAGGGAAGCAGGAGATTCTGCCAAGAATGTTGAGCGGATTTCTCTGACCCCAGGGCATATAGCACCAGTGGTCAAGTCTGAAAAGGAAAAACCATTATATGACTCAGTTGACGTACAGGTAAAGAGCATGAGTAAAGGCAGCTTGTCTGTTCAGAGACGGAACACAACTAGGATGCATGTGAATGATACTTCTCATGGGGATACTAGTGAGACACTTGATAAGGTACATATAAACATTATGGGCATCCTTGTGACAGCACGTTTCTCTTACAAAATCAAGAGCTCCAAGTTTTGTTGTGCACATATTTTTTTATCTTCTTTTTATCACCATGCAGATAACTAAATTATCAATTAGAGATGGGAATCTACCTGATGAAACCCCCAAAACTCTAGTTAGGAGGAAGCGTACTCCAAGGAAGGAAATGGTATCAATCCTTTGATTTTATTTATTGACAATTCTGTGAGGTGCTAGTTTCATTTAGTCAAATCTTGACGTCTCTGTTAGATATTTGATCTTTGCCTTTCCTTGAAAAGCTTTTCTTTGTGAACTATTGACCAAAGCACTTTTATAAGCTGAAACTAACGATTCAGTTATTCACTGTGTTCTTAAAACTATATAAAACAGTGCTAGTTATGGGAGATATAAGACATAAACATAGGAACTAAATAATCTCTAAATTTTTAAATATACAGTTGACTATTTCGTATCATTGACTAAAATCTAAATACTTACAGCTGTAAAATCAACAGGATTTCAGCCACATCAAGGCAAAAATTCCTGCTTCCAATATTCCCCTTCAAGCTGGCTTGCATATGTCTTCCATGGCCAGCTTGCTAATTAGGTAGTTGAATTGTTTCTTGTTAAGTCCCTTTGTGAAAAGCTATTTGTTCAGCAATATGTATATAAATCATAGAAATCAGTCCCTTCTGAAGTTTTTTCCTTGATAAAGTGCTTGTCAACTTCCTTATGTTTAGTTCCATCATGAAGAACAAGATTATATGTAATTGCAATTGCTGCCTTGTTGTCACAATACACTTTGGTTGGTGATACAATTGGAATTTTTTAATCTTCCAATAATCTCTTATTCCGCTTAGCTTCACAGATTTCGTGATCCAAAGATCTAAATTCCTTTTTTCAGCACTATTTCTAGCTACCATGTCTATGTTTTAATCCTTCAAGTCACAAAATTTCCTCCAACAAAGGCACAATAACTTGAAGTAGACTTTCAGTCAGTGATGCTTCCAGCCCAATCTGCAGTTGTATATATTTTTATTTGAAGATGTCCTTGTTTTCTGAAACGGACCTTTACCAGGGGTTTCCTTTAGGTACCTCAGCATCTTGTATGCTGCTTCAAAGTGTTCTTTTCATGGTGAATGCAAAAATTGACTAACTTTGCTTAGTGCAAATGCTATTTCTAGACTTGTATAGATAAGTAGATCAATCTTTCAACCAATCTTTGAAACTGATATATATTCATCACACTTTCCTTTTTTGAATGTTGAAGGTTTAGGTTACGCTCAACTGGTGTTTCAACACCTTAGCATCCAAGCTATCCTGTTTCATGAAGCAACTCAAGTGTATACTTGCGTTGAGTGACAAAGATATCCCTCCTTGGATCTAGCAAACTCTATTCCAAAAAAAAAATATAGTTTTTGAGGTCTTTCATCTCAAAATATGCAACAAGCTTTTCTTCAAACCTTCCAATTCCATGCTATTAGGACTTCATGACATTACATAAACAATCAAGATAGCTTGAGTTGTTGGAAAGCCTTCTTTGCTGTATGAGACCAGTTAAAAGTATTCTTCTTCGTGAGATCAACAAGTGGTTGGGCTATCATCTACAACTCTGCACAAGCCGGCGGTAGTAACCTGTTAATCCCAACAAAATTGATACCGACTACCACACAAATCCAATAGTTGGTATCGGCCACCCCAAAACTGCCTGAATCTTATCTTGATCAATAGCAATTCCTTTGGTTGAAACCACATGCCCAAAAAAATAAATTTTGGTCTGGCTAAATAAACATTAGATGCCGTGGCATAGGAGTGGTTGTCTTGGAGAAGTTGAAGGATAAGGTGTAGATGATTAAGATGTTAGTTGAAAGATGGGCTGTATACCAAGATGTCCTCAAAGAATACGAGAATAAATTTTTGCAAGGATGGTCAGAATAGATCATTCATTGCTGATTGGAAGGTTGATGGAGCATTGGTGAGCTCAAAGGGTAACACAGTGAATTCATAATGGCTCGAATCGGTGCGAAAAGTAGTTTTGTGGATGTTTGTAAGGTTGACGCATATTTAGTGGTAACTTGAACGTAAATCAACTTTGAGAAGAAAGAGGCACCATGTAATTTGTCAAGAAGAATCGTTGATGTTTGGGATTGGGTATTTGTCTAGAATGTTGATTTGGTTTAGGCTTCTATAATAGATACACATATGCTAGGTGTTGTCTTTCTTTTTAACAAGGAGAATGGGACTCGCAAAAAGGCTGGTGCTAGTTCTAATAATACCTAATTTAAGCTAACTCTGATTCTTGCTTCTCAATTTCAGATTTTTGAAAGGAAGGATAATGATATGGACATATGCTTGGTGGTTTTAAATTGGGATGTAGAGGAATGGAGTGAGCATGGTGGTGGTGATAAAGGTGGAAGGATATCCTTCAAAAATCATTTCAAAATTTTGCAGCAATTTTTGAATTTTAGGAGGAGGATTACTCGGAAATTTGGCTTCTTTAGAGAGATATTGAAAGTTTACCTCCACATCTGACTTTTGTGTCACCATTTGGAGCTTATATCGCTTCCCATTAAATTAAAAATTAGAAACATCTCATTCTAGTTGGCCTACACTGTATTTAAAGAAGTAAGCCACTTAATTCCAAACACTAAATCTGCTCCACTTATCAAAAAGGGATAATTTTAAGTGATGGTGTCATGCAAAAGAGCTTAAAGTCTATAGAAGAAATAAAAAATAAAAAAATTAGTCAACCAAAAGCCTTAATTTAGTGGGATGAGGATTAAGAATTGAGTTGACAATAAAGATAAGGACTTAAATTTAGGTTATGTTAGGATTCCTTATTAGATAAGACAAAGTAGTGACTTAAATATGTTATTCTATTTTTAGATATGTTAACCTAGTTGTTTAGATCTTAAATCTATAGGGTTTTTGTTAGAATAGGATTTAAATCTGTTAGGAACCCTTTCCTACTTGAATAAGGGTTCTAATAATTTCTCTATAAATATGTGTATACTCAGCCCTTCAAGATTAACAAATCTGATTTTTTTTTTTCAAACTTGACTATTTAACTAAAAAGTATGATGCTTTCTTCTAATAGGGTTCTTAGACCTTAGGAGTGATTCTTGGTTTCTTACCCTTCATTCTTTGTGTTACTAAATTTTAGCAAATCTAACCTTAATTCTACCCTCTTAAACCTAAATTTCAGCCATATTAAATCATGAACTTTTAAGCCTAAATTTCCAGCAATCAAATCCTAAAAACCCAACTATACCAAATCTGAAATTTCAACATTCTTAGCTGAAATACAGCACTGAAACTTGAAATTCCAGCAGCCTATAACCAACCATATCTCCTAATTTTGCGATTCTAGCTACTTGGTAATACTTCTTCTATTTGTCCTACATCAATTTGGTATCAGAGCTTTGACTCACCATGACGGCACATTGTGGAAGGTCACATAGAAGAATATTCAATGGCCTAGAGTGAAATGAAATACTTTTTATTATTGCAAAGAAATTGGGCATCAATGACTCTCGTTCATAAGGTGCTCCAAAAACTACATTACATGTATCAACTCATAAGAAAACATGTTCGACAATTCGTTAAAGTTTAAAACTCCCTCAAATTATGTGAACCTGAAGAAATAAGTAATTTTTCCTTAATCTTTTGTGAATAGCACAAGCAATATATGGACAATACAGCCTTAATTACCTCTGTAAGTGAGGAAGAATCTATTTATCCTCTAAGTGACAAAATCTAAACTAATTAATGGAATACCAGGTAATTATCTATAGAGAATTAGCTAATAGCTGGTTATTTTTATAATATCAACACTCTTCCTCAAGTTGGTGCATAGATATTGATCGTGCTCAACTTGCTTACAAAGAACTTAAATTTTTGTCTTAGTAGCCCTTTGGTGAAGACATCAACAACTTGTTGTGTTGAAGGTACAAATGGATGAGTCCACTTTCAAGTTTTTATTTTATAAAATGTCTGTCAATCTCCACATGCTTCGTCTAATCATGTTGAGCTGGATTGTTGGCAATACTGATATCTGCTTTGTTACCACAAAACAACTTCATTGGATGCTCCATTGGTTTCTTAGGTTTTTTTCCATTACTCTTTTAAGCCAAATTATTTCACAAATTATGAGTCATTGCCCTATATTTTGCCTCTGCATTACTTCTAGCAACCACACTTTGTTTTTTACTGTTCCAGGTTAATAGATTTCCCCATAAAAATGTGCAATACCCGGAAGTTGATCTTCTATCTGTAGGAGACCCTGCCCAGTCTACATCAGTGTAGACTTCAACTTGGCTTTGATCACTTTTCTTAAAGAATAATCCTTTCCTTGGAGTCCCCTTTAAGTATCTTAAGATTCTGTACAATGCTTCTAAGTGTTCTTCATAGGGAGTATGCATAAACTAACTTACTACACTGACACCAAAGGAAATATTTGGTCTGGTGTGAGATAAAGAGATTAGCTTTCCTACCATTCGTTGATATCAACCTGTATCCATTGGAACTCCTTGCCTAACTTTATCCAACTTTGAGTTGAATTCTATAGGACTATCTGATGGTTTGCATCTACTTATCCCAACTTCTTCTAGAATGTCCAAGATTTACTTCTGTTCATTGACTACTATATCCTTCTTAGATCTAGCAATTTCTATCCCTAGGAAGTATCTAAGATACCCCAGGTCTTTGATTTCAAACTCCTTTGAGAGATTGTTTTTAAGAATTTCAATTTCCTCAAAATCATTGCCAGTTAGGATAATGTCGTCTACATACACAATTAGAATTGTTGTCCTTCCTTTTGCAGAAGTTTTTATGAATATAGTATGACCAGACTGTCCCCATAAGAAACCTTGAGACTTTACAAAACTTGGGAATCTTTTAAACTAGACCCTTGGTGATTGTTTCAGCCCATATAAAGATTTGTTTAAGTTGCATATTCTTTTTCCGAACCTTTTACTAAATCCTGGGGGAGGCTCCATATACACCTCTTTTTCTAAATCTCCATTTATGAAGGCATTTTTTACATCTAACTTATGTAGAGTTTAATCTAGATTAACTGCAATAGAAAGCAACACTCTCACAATATTTAACTTCGCAACAAATGAAAAGTATTTGATGATCCAGAACCCCAGGTTTTGACATAATGAAAGAACTAATGTTTTTCTTGATAAAGTCAGAGAATAAGTCCCTGCTCTGATACTATACAAGCTGAAACGAATGTTTCAATATTCACTGTGTTCTTAGGACTACTACATTAAAAAATACTACTTATAGGAGATAAAAGCAAAAACTTAGGAATTTAATGCTAAATATACAGTTTCTTATTCTGTATCATTGACTAAATTATAAATACTTACAACCGCAAAATTAACATGATTTCAGCCACATCAAGGCAGAAATTCTTGCGTCTGATAACTTTGATAGAGGATTGATGGTTTTCATTGTTATGGAGCTCCCAATTGAAGGATCAACTAATTTTTTGACTTCCCACGCTTGATTGAGCATGGATCATGCTGCTCTTTGCTTCTAAGAAGAATATTTTGAATAGAAGTGTTGTAACTTCAATGGTGATTAAAATTTGCAAACCACTGCCTGCATGTGCTGACATTTTTTCTTGTGTGACTCAAATTCTGAAATGATTTTTTTTAATGTATTGCTGCTCTCACTCTCTTGAAGCTGAGTCTATCTCCTTTAGTTCATTAAATTTGCATTCTCGTTCTATTGTACAGGATTCTGGCTCTCTTGCACAGGCTTCTGGCGAGAAATTAATTGGTTGTAAAATAAAGGTTTGGTGGCCCCTGGACAAGACGTAAGATATCTTTATGGGCTTCTAACCTGTCCTAAGATTTTGTGTCTGGCAGTGTTTGAACTATATCATTTGTCTTCGTTCAATTTTGAATTGGACATTTGCTTCTTGTTCTGCAGGTATTATGAAGGAGTTGTTGATTCATATGATCCTATTCGGAAGAAGCACAGGGTTGGATGCCTTTAACTCATCTAACAAATTGGTCTTTCTTTTCCTATTTTGGATGGCAAGTGTAGGCTGGGAGGAGTATGAGGTGTTACTTAGCTTGTACAGTCTTTGAGTAAATTTTACTGTTTATTTTAGCATGAGATGGCTCTACCTGGGTCAGTTTCACGTTAAATAAAGAGGGGTCATTTCTTTGATTGTGACCTTGAATCCCATTTTATGTTCGGTAATCCAGTTTTGTTGAGGCCAGATGCATGCACTCTTATTTATTTTAGTTCTCAACTATTATTATGTAGGTATTGTATACTGATGGTGATGAAGAGACACTAAATCTCAAAAGAGAAGATTGGGAACTAACGGAGGGCCAAGTTTTGCTGGACGAAGTATGTCTTTTGGTTTAACATTGCATTTTCCCCTTTTGGTTTTAACATTATTTTATTTTTCTTTTCCCGTTTAAAACTTACTATATCAAAACTTGCTACGCTGTAATTTCCACTAATATATGCAGGACTTCAAAATTGGGATTCCAAAACCTGATGTGTCATCTCCTATGTAAGTCCATTCCCACACACACTTTGATTTTGACATGTAATTGATACTATCATAGAAAATGAGACCTTTTACTGGAGTACTTGGATTCATTTGCAATGTCTCCTTTTGTCTGCCCTATAGTCATGAAGGGTAGATGTTGCTCATTAAGCTTATCACCAGCTTCCTATTAGTTTGTACATATGATCTTGTTTCTTTTGGTTCTTGAACATGCTAGCAATGGAAAGGGAAAGCGAAAACTCAAGCCAAAATCACCAAAACAACCAAAATCTGATGCATCCTCAAAAGGGTTGGTTTTTGTACCTCCATTATTGCGAATGGTTTTAACTACTTGAATTATGTTATGGCTACTGAAGCGCGATGACTTTGTAGGAATAGAGCTGCCAGCTTCTCCAAACTCAAAATTCAAAACTCTCATGGCAGTCATGTTCATGGGCCGAAGAGTGTAAAGTCTAGGTCAGATACAGATTCAAGAGCGGCAGACAAGATAAAGATGCGCAGATTGGCCATTAATCAGATAAAACAAGAGACAATGGAATGTGATGACTTCAGCTTCAAAGAAAATGAACCCCGTGGGGTTCAAGGATAAGTGTTCTCTAATCAATAGCCAAACTTCTGAAACTAATTAATTAGAAGTTAACGCTTGTGCAGGAGACTGGTAGAGAGGCTAGGAAATTTTTGTGAGTTTGTACAGGTTAAGTGTCTTAGTCTCTCTGGTTTTGACAAACAAAAGTTCCTATCTTCACTTCGATGTATAATTACACTGATGTACATGCAAACCTGTTAGTCTTGACGTGACCTAAAGTAGGTAGCTGGGTTAACATTTGATGATTCTTCGCCTTCCTTTTTGTCAAATTCATGAAGCTTCAGATGCCAAATTTTGGTTTCAGACCTTTAACAGAAAGATTGGTGTAGTTACCTTCCAAGGTATGTCTTTAGATAAAAGAAAACAAGAAGGAAGAAGAGGATAAACAAGCCGCGGTATTGTTTATCGTTCTTCTGCAAATAAAATAATTTAAGGTATTACCATTTCATTCTGATTTCTATTTGTTTAACCCGTGTGTTATCATCGTGTCTAAGGACTGAGCATCATTCAGTGGAAATGTGCAATTTTTAGCATTAAAATATCTGGATGTACTATGTTCAGCATTTCCAGTTTACTAGAGGCATGGGGAAAACGCTTTGTAGCTGTAAGCTATTTGTTCCAGCTAGCCATTTTTTATGGTGATAGCTTTTAAAGAAGGAAATTTTTTATTTCCTCTTATGCCTATTTAGAATTGTATTTTAGAATTAATAGAATTAAATTCGTTTTAAAATTTTTATGTAGATTAATATAATTAATTATATAATGAGTTATTTTCTTAGTAGCATTTATTTTTATTTTATATTCCATAGATATAATGAATATAATTTAGTTCTAAAATAAGTAGTTATATTTTGTCGAGAAAATTAAACAATTGAATATGGTTAAGTTTAAAATAATGTATATATATTGTGAATATGAATTTTTTTCAGTTAATAATAAAATTTTGAATTAAATATTAATCAAAGTATTTATTGGTATTCATAT
>JAOTAZ010000001.1:14067627-14085093 GCA_025629785.1 Erythroxylum oxycarpum | reverse complement strand
CTTGTTTCGCAGAGAAGAGTTTCAACATTAAGCGAAGAGTAAGTTGTATTGACAGTTACATTCCCTTACAGAATCGTAAACACTTTTTAGCTTTCAGCTGAGATTGTGAGATCAGCTTTCGTCAATATGGTTGGTCAGCCATAGGAAATGAAAATCGTAAACAACGAAGAGTCCTCTGCGTCACCATCTGCGTTAAAGGCCGAACGTCTGCCTGGTACAAAAGAAACAGATCAGTTTTTATTTACGTAAGTGACGGACACTTACGTAAATGACGGAAAACAGCTTCCCGAAAAAGTTAAAAGTTGGCTTTTCTGAAAAGATTCAAATTTTAGCTTTCAGAAAAGCCAAACTTTTAACTTTTAAAAAAGCTGTATTTGAGCTTTTTAAAAAGTTATTTTTACTGTAAAAGTACTTTTGAAGTTTTCAGCCAAACGCTTAATTTTTCCTTAAAATAACTTTTGTGGTGAAAAAAAGTACTTTTGAAACTTTCAAAAATTGAACCAAACGGACACATATAATACAAATAAAAAATAATTAATAGTATAATCAATCAATATGTGAAAGGTTAAAGTCAACAAAAAGGTGAAGTGACCGAATTACCATTTGGCAATAAAATTGACGAACAAACACAACTCAAAAGAGTTTTAAGAAAACTCAAGTTAAAAATAAAAAATAAAGAGGAAATAAGGATTTCATGATATAATAAATTATTGTAAATTTTGTTATAATCTTATTTTAATAAATTATTGGTCAATCATTATATGATCAAAAAGAAGTTTATTTATGATTTTTTTAAAAATATCTCTTAATTTTCAAACAAACTTTAAGAAATATTTGAATGATTTTAAATCAAATATGTATAACAATAGAGTGTTTTCATATTTCTATAAATTTTAAAGTATTGAAAGTTTATGAGTTGAAGTGTTTTTAAAAATAACATAAGAGTTTGGTTCAACCACTACAATCCATGAACAAGAGGTTATATAACAAACAGGTAACGTCTGTTAGGGCGGGGGATATGCTAGATGATGGAGGCTTGTCGAAGGTGCTTAGACTTAGAGACTATGTCATTATAATGATTATATTTTATAGCTAATAACAATTGCATTTGCAGGTGATTTTGGATATAAATTAATATATATATCACAATTAAGTTGTTGAAATTAAAGAACCGCTACTATACTAAAATCTTTTAGAGATTAAAGGGTCTATGTTTGCATGGCGTAACAAACATTGAGCCTAGTCTGTTAGTGTGAGAAAGAGACGAATGTTTTGGATTATATATAATTATGCAATTGTTGCTAAGCTATTATGAAAATTGTTGGGATACATA
Source organism: Erythroxylum oxycarpum (assembly GCA_025629785.1). Taxonomy (NCBI): domain Eukaryota; kingdom Viridiplantae; phylum Streptophyta; class Magnoliopsida; order Malpighiales; family Erythroxylaceae; genus Erythroxylum; species Erythroxylum oxycarpum. The sequence continues at coordinate 14,083,760 of JAOTAZ010000001.1, read as the reverse complement.
TTATGAAAGTTCTGTTGGGAAACCACCAGTGGTAGAATCACATGTGCAATCAAAAAAATTAATGTTTATGATTTTTTGATCAGAACTTAATAACTTAAAAAATATTAATCATAAAAGTAATTGAATTGTGTCTGATTCGAATTCATCTATAAACTCTTTTAAATGTGTCAACCACGGGCTATCTAAGCATTCAATCTTTGACGGTATTCATAGAGTTAAAAAAGAAGAAAAGAAACTCAACTTTTGATAGGAAACAAGCAGGACTGCTAACTCTTTTACGCTTATTTCCCATAAATAAAAAAGGCATTAGGGTTTATTCTTTTATTAAAATTAATATCTTAAATATAATTAAAAGCAAACTCTAATTATAATAAATATCTCATATTTGATCCCTGACAAATTTCAAAATTTACAATTAAATCTAACTTAATTTAAAATAATTTTTTATTATTTTTAATTGATCTTTATGGATGACCCATTGGTTCATAATATATTGACAATGATTATAAATTATAATTCTAATTCATAATTAAAATTAGATGAATTAAAAGTTTTTTAATTTATCTTTAATTCTTCAATTAAATAATTTATAATGACATATCAATATTGATGTCTAGCATGTCATGACTACTCAAATATAAAAAATGTCAAAGTGGTTTAACTCAACATGTCTATACATAATTATTATGTATAATTTAATCTTTCTGTTATACAATGTTTCAATTGGTCATATTGTATGGATATAATGCCTATTCCTCTTAAATCCAATTATTTGTCGTTCTTATTAATTAGCAATTGATTTATAATTGATATTTGAAAACACTTTTTCATATGCTAATTCACTTTAGCCAGAGGATTTCTTAAATTTTTATTAATCAACAACAGTAGAACATTTTTACTAATTACTTTAGGGTGACGAATCATTTATTGACTTTTCAACTATCTCTATATAATTTATATTATATTTTCATGTACTATTGATTGAACTACCCTAAAAAGAATATGTCATAAGTAGCACAAAAATACTAATTGTCGCATAAAATACTTTGGTAATCAGAAGTCTAAGAATCAATCATACAAATATTATAATGAGAAAATCTATAGATACATAAGTAATACTCCATTTGGGGTCCTCACAATCGGGTTAGTTTAATAAACTTATTCTATAATAAGCATCCATATGTTTGTTTATATGTTTACATACTTTAATTGATGAAATCAATTGCTTTCTTTATAGGAAAGAAACATATCGTGTGTTAGTTCTACCATTTCATCAATATCTCATCTTGATGAGACTCCAACTAAGAAGAATTTTAAAATAATACATAAATACAAATTGAATTTCATAATTATGATTTCATTATAATTTCAACTGCACAATAATTATTTCAGAGATTTTACCTTTAGTATTAAAATATTAAATAAAATTAACAAAATACATAAAGATAAAGATAGTCTTTATTAATTAAAAAACAATGACATTAATCTCATTGTTCAAGTGAAACTTCTTGAGTACTTGTTTAGATCATTGATGAGACCTTGTTTTACAATGACATCATTGTTATTGTAGTACAATACTATTGGTTCAATAATGCTAAGAACCACTCCATGTTCTATGATGAATTTTTTAACTGAAACTATTTCTTTTGTAGACTCTAACATTGATATGTACTCTGCCTCAGTCACGGAATCTGCAATGGTTGGCTGATTAAAAATCTTCCAACTTACCGCACCACTATTCATAGTGAAGATGTACCTTGCTATAGTATACTATCATTTGGATCGAATTGAAAACTAGCATTCAAATATCCTTAAACTCTCAATTTAACTCCTCTATAGACCAAGAAAACATCTTTAGTCCTTCTCAAATACTTTAAGATATTTTTCACAGCCATCCAATGAACATTACTATGATTGACTTGAAACCTGCTTGTTGTGCTCAAAGCATAAGAGACATCTAGTCTAGTATTTAGCATAGCATACATAATTGATATCATTGTCGAAGCATATGAAACATAATTGATTTTATCTCTCCTTTTGTTTCTTACGACATATACTTTGTGAGAGAGAAATCTCATATGGCATAACTAAGAATCCTTTCTTAGAATTCTCCTTGTTAAACCTCTTTTTCACTTTGTTTATATACGTGGATTGGGATAAGCCAAGCAACCTATTTGATGTATCTTTATAAATCTTTATTTCTATAATATAGGCTACTTTTCCTATATCCTTTATGGAGAAGTTTTTGAACAACCAAATCTTTACAAATTAGAGCATTAGTATGACATTTATAATTAGCAATATGTCATCCATATATAACACTAGGACAAGGATTGTACACCCACTAACTTTCTTATAGACACACAGTTTTTTCATATTCTTAATAAACTTAAACTCTTTGATTATCTGATCAAAATGGATGTTATAACTCCAAGAAACTTACTTAAGTCTATAAATAAACTTTTGCAACTTGCACATATGATTAGGAAACCTTTTAGAATAAAAATTAACTCCTTGTTTTTGTAATAACCTTTATCCGCTAGCCTTGTCTTTTACATATGTATATATATATATATTACCATCAATGCCAATTTTTCTCTTACAACCCTACTTGTATCCAATAGGTATAATACCATTAGGAGGATCCATTAAAGCCCATACTTTGTTAGTGTACATAGATTCTATTTCAAATCTCATGGCTTCATGCTATTTTAAAGAATTGATGTTAGACACTGCTTCTTTAAAATAGTAGGATAATCATTTATAGGCTAGACATTTTCTTTTCCCTTTTCAAGATGTAGATTTAATCTAATGGGGAAAGACTATCCTATTAAACCATCACATACTATGTGTCTCCTAAATCCTCGATTGTACATTGTTAAGTGTAAATTGTATTGTGTTTTAAGGCATATTTTGATTTGTGTTTAGTTGTTAATTCAATCATTTAGTATGTTTTCAGGTTAAAATTGTGTTAGTTTGTGATTTATTTATGTTTTAAGTATTTTACGGGTTAGTACAAGCTTTTGAGCTTAAATATTATAATTTAAAGGTACCTTGATGTGTTTGCTAGTGTTTCAGGGTTAACATTGAAAAACAAAGGAGTTTCGAAGACATTTAGGCCGAAATGATGGCCACGATTGTGGCTTATCAAGGTTCGTGACCCACGATCATGGCCTGCATGCTATGATCGTGACAAAATGTTTGGATGTGAGCCACGATCGTGGCTTACATCAGGCAGACACTCAAATGCTTACGAACTTTATGTTTCAAGGAATTTTTTGGACCTTTCAGATTTCAAAAAAACCCTAGAGTTAGCTAAAACACAAAGGAGTATAAAAAGAACATAAAGAGACATAGAAAGAGAGCTTCCAAGCAACCACGTTAAAACCCTAAAGTGAGAATACCGAGACAGAGAAAGAGAAGAAGGAAGAGGAAGGCCAAGTTGACTCAACATGCTTCCTGAATAAGGAGGTTTTCTAACATCGTTGCCTTCCATTGTCTATTCCAAGTTGTCTTTCTTTTCGTTTTGATTTATTGATGTATAGAATTGAGATGGATGGTATGATAATAGGATTTGGAATATTGATTATGTTCTAAACTCTCCTTTGGGATTTTATTCTGAATTAATTATAATTTAATTGATTGTGTTATTTGGATAAATGTCGTGATTTAATTACGTTATTTCATAATTCGGTAATAAACTAAGAGGGTGAATTGAATGAAAAAGGATTAAATCGGATTAATGATAGTTAGGCAATTTAATAGAAACCATAATAAATCATATTGGTAAGTGTGCGGAGAGAGATCTCGTGTGATGTTCTAATAGTTTATTAGAGTGCTTCATATCTAATTAGGTTTTGGATAATTTGTGAATTGAGAGATTGCAATTTTCATAATCAGATTAGGTTTTAATGGTTATAATTCGAGACAAAGTAATCAGCCCTAGGACAATCTAGAGCCGACACTCCATTGACATATCGACTAGGTTAGCATTAATGATAAGTAAAATCCTCTTTCTTATAAATTGGTAAATTCCTTAGGTTGATTTCTATTATGATTGCATATTACTCAATTGTTTATTCCTTCGTTTTTAATTTTCTGATTTAAGTGGTTGAATTCAATTATCGTGATTACTTTCCATTGCATTATTTATTTTGAGTTTTATATATTGTTCATCTTAGATAACATAGAATTAGATTAGTCCCCCTTATTGTGGGATCGACTCCTCTTATACTACAACCGCGACCCATGCGCTTACGGAATTTGAGAGCTTATAAAATTTAAAGCTCGAATGACACGATCAAGTTTTTGGTGTCGTTATCGAGAAGACATAGATTAGTTTAATTCTTGTTGTCTAAGGATTTTTCACCATCTTTTATGAAAAAAAGTTTAGGAAGTTAGGGCAAAAAGTCGAAAACACATTGATTTGGACATCACAAGGCAGGATGAAGAATCTATAAAATTAGATACCAAGAAGAGATAAAAGAACGATCATGGAGTATATATATTATAGGGAGTAAAGGATTCTTGCAGATTTCAATGAGGACCAATTTAGTTGGGGAAATCATAATCTTTATATGATCACGTACACTTCGAGGTGGCAGAATCACCCAGATATCTATTGTTCTAACAATGTAAGTACTCATATAGGACATCAAAACCTATTAGAATTTCAGCAAGATAAGTCTAGTTTATGGGATTCCAAATTGGATAAAATCATGGATAAGCTAATAGATATGGAAGAGACTGGAAGAGCAATTTGATCAAGTAACAAAAAATCATGCCTTTTCTATTCACAACCTGGAGATTCAAGTGAGATAACTTTCCCGTAAATTTTGTAAAAGAATGTAGAAGACTCTTTGAGCAATATGGAATTGCATCAACTAGAGCAATATGAGGCTATCACACTTAGAAATAGAGAAGAGCAAGAAGAATCAGTAGAAAACCAAACTGAACCCTATCTTATAGAAGACCAAGAGACAAGGAAAGAGGATGAAGAAAAGAATGTCAACCCTCCCTATTATCCACCAGTTATTGATATATCATGCTTGAACATCGAAAACACTTAGATAGATGTCCATGCAGAGAACCTCATCATTCAGATTAGTGATGACCAAGTGACATTCAACATAACTCATTCAGAAATTTTGACGTGCTCAAATCTTTAAAGGAACGAGAGGATGAAGAACAGATGACAACGGACATCAAGTTTGAAGAAGTTATGGAAGTCTCTGCTCAGAAGCTAAAGAAAAAGAGGAGATGAGGGCGAATGAGGAAGAACTAAAAAGAGAACAACTCACCCTTTTATTGAGCAAACTACAAGATTCCATGGAAGATTCAGGGAGTTTGGCATTTCCTGTTTTGTTAACAGTTCACTCGAAAAAAGGACATTACTAAGCTTAATTGGTTTTCATAATTTTATCAATATTGTACTTATGATTATTTTGTAATTTTTAGCTTACTTACAGGCTACAAAACTGATGTTGAATAAAAAAAGTGGAAGCAAGGCGCTCATAATTGATCCCAATTGAGTTTCCAATGATAGAAGGTCAATCTAACGACGTTAAAAGAAGAGCTGCGTGGGAGGCAACCTATGGTTTTTAAATTACCATTTATTTCTTGATTTTAAATAGTTTGAACTCCATAGTTAGGTTTTTTTTTTTGTTTCCAAATAAATATCTTGGAAGAGTAGGGCATTAATTTTTGATAAAGATGACTGGGAAGTAAAGTATAATGAGGTGATAGTGCTAAAAAAAAGTTAGGAAAGGATCTCAAGGGTGTGTATAAGGACAAAAGATGAAAAAAAATCAAAAATTGGTGAAATTGATCGTGGCCTGCGAAAGGGTAAATCTTTCAACGAGATTTCCAGCGATTTGTTTACCATTTTAACTTTACCTCTCTAAGCTTAGAATCTCTAAACACTCTTACTTCTCTTTATCCAACTTCAAAATTTTCACTTTATTCCAACTTCCACCTACTTGCAATCCATTATGCCACGTATTAGGTAGTTAGTGAAGTGCAACCAATCATTGGGAAGAAATCAGGTCTCGGGCCAAGGGCGAAGGAACAAGGTGGCAGATTTCAGAGCACCCTTCCTAATCTACACAGAGAAGGAAGGTATTTGATTCCAATCCCTTAATGTTAAATAGATAGTAGTCTCGAAATACTTTGATTTGATACGCTTGATAGGCTAGAATTGTGAGATTGGGGCAAGAATTTAGTATAAATAATTAAGTGGAGTCAGTTTGTACACTTCTATTATCTTGTCTACTAAGACCTTACCCTCAAATTCTTCACTTCCCTTCATTTTGAACCTAGTAACCTTAAAGAAATGTGGTTCAGGTTACGAGGACAACCTTATGAGTTGAACATTGAAATCATGTGTGATATTTGCGGTTTCCCCGAATCTTCCATTTTCGATCAACAAGATGATTTTTGTGCTTCTCGTATTGGAATGAGCTCACTAGGTTAGAGTCGTTCAACATTAAGAATTCCCACAAAAACATTATACAAACCCATGAGCACTTGTTGTTTATAAATTCACTTGTCAAATGGTTTTTGACAAATCAGAAACTAATAAGTGCTCAATGAAGGAACTTTTTCTGTTGTGGTGTATAGATCTCAACATCTCAGTGTGCACCTCCACACATATGCTGAATGTTATTATTGCGACTTTACGTAAGGTGAGCAAAAATTTGGATATGGGGTACCTGATTTCCACCATTGTTGGGTATTATGGTATGAATTGTAGTGGACTAATTGTCCACCTTCCTGATTTTCTAAATCACCATCACTTGTGGCGTGCTAAAATCCTAAAGTCCCATAACATGGAACTCCGGTACATTAGCTAAAAGACTTATGTGAACATCAAGGCTAGTCAGGTATGTTCTAGCATAGCGCCACATTAGCAGGTCGAAGAAGACTCGACTAACGAGTAGTTCAAAGAGGAAGAAGACACATAGGAACTTGGTTGGAAGAAAGTGCTTGATACAATCTCTGCCAACACCAAAGCAATTACTGACACATTTTTGGAGAACTCTAGAAGGATGAAGGAGATAGCGTGCACACAACGACAACAGAGCCAGCATATACGTCAGATTCATCGATACTTCGAGACTCAAGGTGTACAACTGCCACCTCCGACACCATCCTCGCCTCCATCACCGTAAGGTTTTGTTTCAAGCCCTTTTTCTTTTAACCTTAGCTTTTGTTTTGTTCTATTTTATGTTACTTCTTTCTATGTGTGTTTGTTTGTCCCCTTCTCAAATCGAGGACAATGTGTTATTCAAGTGTGTGGAGGGTTGTGTGTTTTTCTTTGAGTGTGAATTTTTCATATTTTTATGTTAGTGTGTTTAGGTTATATATACTGTGAATTGTGTGAATGTGTCAATGGCTTAGATGGATTGAATTTGATTTTAAATTTGAACATAATCTATTAGGTTATGAAGAGTCAATAGCTCGCAAAATTAGTGATATAGATTCTTTGGCTAAAATATGCAAGTTAATTAGGATTTAATGTTAGTTTATCACCCTATAAGTTGTCACATTCATTCATAATTTTAGGTCTTTTGACTAAGTAGCTTAGCTAGTATTTTTTCATGAAAATGAGTAGCTAAAGCAACAAGATAGACATTAACCAAAAAAATATGTGTTTGTAAATTTTAAATAAATAACTATTCCGCTAGCCATCGGGTTATGAATAGAGTTAGTAGCCAGTTGAGAATGTGATGTAGTTGAGTAACTAGATCGACACGCATCACAAATGTGTGCCTTCACTTCAAAAGGCTATAATAACATTCCAACCAAGTAACTTAATACAAACATGACTTAGTCGAGTAACTGGATCGACATTCATCACCAATGTTTGCCTCCATGTAAAAAAAACTAGGTCCATGTCTATAAAAAGTAATTAAAAAATTGTGTTTGCTAATAAAAAACCTACTGAACTTGTAAGTAGCTTAACTTTTCATGAAAACGTACTTAGGATTAGTTACGAAGTTTGAATGACCAAATAATTATTAATATGTGTGTTCAATTGAAGGGGGTGAACAAACTTAACATTTAAATTTTGATTAATATGTATATTTAGTCCAAAGCTCTTAGACGCGGATTTTGAATGTTAATGATTTGGAATAACTTGAATGATTGTGTTTAAAGTTAAATTTATTTCATGAAGTTGAAACCATTGTCTCATTGTTGCATTGTGTGCTTTGTGATTTTTTTTTGTTTCTTGTATTATTTGCTTGAGGACAAGCAAACATTTAAGTATGAAGATGTTGATAAGTATTCACATTGTGTTTTAAGACATAGTTTGATATATGTTTAGCCATTAATTCAATAATATAGTGTGTGTTTAGGTTAAAATTGTGTTAGTTTGTGATTTATTTATGTTTTAAGTGTTTTAAGGGTTAGTACAAGCTTTTGAGCTTAAATATTTTGTTTTTGAGATATTTTGATGTGTTTGCTAGTGTTTCAAGGTCAACTTCGAAGAACGGAGGAGTTTCGGAGACATTTGGGCCAAAATAACGACCACAATCGTGACAGAAGCTCCATGTTTGGCCCATGATCATGGCCTGTATGCCATGATCGTGATAGAAGCTCAAGGAATGACCCACGATCATGGCCTACGTATCACGATTCTCAGATGTGAGCCATAATCGTGGCTTGCATCGGGCAAACATGCAGACACTCACAAACTTCATATTTTGAGGGATTTTTTGAACCTTTTAGACCTCGAAATAACCCTAGGGTTACTTAAAACACAAATGAGTATAAAAGGAACATAAAGAGGCAGAGAAAGAGAGCTTCCAAGTAGCCACTGTTGAAACCCTAAAGTGAAAATACCGAGAGAGAGAAAGAGAAAAAGGAAGAGGAAGATGAAGTTGAATAAATGTACTTCTCGGATCAGGAGGATTTTCGATGTCGTTGCCTTCCATCATCCATTCCAAGTTGTATTTCCTTTTCGTTTTGATTTTATTGATTTATAGAATTGAGATGGATAGTATGATAATAAGATTTGGGATATTGATAACATTCTAAACTCTCCTTCGGGATTGTATTTTGATTTAATGATAATTTAGTTGATTGTGTTATTTGAATGAATTTGTTGATTTAATTACGTTATTTCATAATTTGGTAATAAACTAAGAGGGTGAACTGAATGAAAAATGATTAAATCGAATTAACAAGAGTTAGGCAATTTAATGAAAACCATAATAAATCATATTGGTAATTGTGCGGAGAGAGATCCCATGTAAAGTTCCAATAGTTTATTAGGATGCTTCAGATCTAATTAGGTTTTGGATAATTTGTGAATTGAGAGATTGCAATTTCCATAATTTGTTTAAGGTTTATAATTTAGGGTTTAATGGTTATAACTAGAGAGAGAGTAATTAGCCCTAGCACAGTCTAGAACCGACACTCCATTGACACATAATCGAATAGGTTAGCATTAATGATAAGTAAAATCCCTTTCTCAGAAATTGGTAAATTCCTTAGGTTGATTTCTATTGTGATTACATATTACTCAATTCTTAATTCCTTCGTGTTTAATTTCTGGCTTAAGTGGTTGAATTCAATTCTCGTGACTACTTTCCGTTGCATTGTTTATTTTGAGTTTCATATATTATTGGCCTTAAATAACATAGAATTAGATTAGTCTCCCTCCTCGTGGGATTGATACCTCTTATATTATAATCGTGTCCTATGCGCTTGTAGTATTTGATGGCTTATAAAATTTAAAGCTTGAACAACACAATCATACATCATATGTATCAACTTAAGGTTCCTATTTTATCTAGATGTGAATTTATGATTCTTGACCTTTTATAAGTTTGACCTTACTCCCACTACTTTCCTTTAGAATAAATTCTCTCTTTAAGAGGATAGCGTGTCTTGAGATAAACATCTTTTACTCAAAAGTATGATAAAATTGATATCTGATACTCTCTTTTGAATACATTATAAATATACATTTATCTTATTTAACTTAAAGCTTATCAGATGTTTCACATTTTATATAAGTGTCATATCTCCAAATCTTTAACTGTGAAAACTTTGGTCGACTATTAGTTATATCTAATATGATGTTTTGTCAACTGATTTGGATGAAACTCTATTAAGAATGTAAGCAAAAATTTAAAGGCATATCCAAAAAGAGATAGAAAGGACTGCATGACTCATCATAGAGCGTACCATATCTAATAGAGTATTTAGCAAAAAAAGCTTTGCAATTCCTCTTCGAGTGTTCATTGTCTCCACCAATGTAAATATGTGCCCTTATTAATGTCCCTATTCTTAACACCACCTTTGATTTTTTCACTTTAATACCCAACAACGCATGAGCACTCACGTTGAAGAAGCACATGCTTTGAAGCTTTCTCATGGAAGAGGTGGTCGTGGAAGGGGAAGAGGCAGACAGAGCCATAACAAAGCTACAGTGGAGTGCTATAATTGTCACAAGCTAGGGCATTTTCAATGGGAATGTCCACAGAAAGAAAATGAAACTAATTTTACTGAATCTTATGATGACATGTTGTTGATGGCGTATGTAGATACAAATTTTGCTAGAAAAACTGATATATGGTTTCTGGGCTCAGGATGCAACAATCATATGTGTGGAAAGGATTTTTTTTTCAATTTTGAAAAAAGCTTTAGAGATTCTGTAAAGTTGGGTAACAACTCAAGCTTGATTGTAGCAGGCAAAGGAAATATAAGGTTGCAAGCAAATGAAATGTCACAGATCTTTATTGGTGTGTTTTATGTACCTGAGCTGAAGAACAACTTGCTTAGTATTGGACAGTTACAAGAAAAAGGGCTGTCAATTTTGTTTCAACGTGATAGGTGCAAGGTTTTCCATCCGAAGAAAGGTTTAATTTTGGATACAATGATGACTTCAAAACGAATGTTCATTTTTCATGCTGTGTCTCGGCCTATTGCAACTGCTTGTTTCAACATAATTACAGAAGATACTGTGCAGCTCTGGCACTGTCGGTATGGACATCTAAGCTTTACAGACTTAAAGACTCTTCAACAAAAAGAGATGGTGCATGGTTTGCCACAGTTACAATCTCCTTTAAAATTATGTAAAGATTGTTTGGTGGGGAAGCAACAAAGAGATTCGTTTCCAAAAAGGAGCAATTGGAGAGCTTCACAAGTTCTGCAGTTAGTACATTATGATATTTGCGGTTCGATTAAACCATTTATAACAGAAAAAGAGGTATTTGCTTACTTTCATTGATGATTTTAGCAGAAAATTATGGGTTTATATTTTAATAGAAAAGTCTGAAGTTTTAGTGTTTTTAAAAGATTTTAACTCAATAGTTTTTGTGATGAAAATGGCATAAAAAGACAACTGACAGTTGCCTATTCACCCCAACAAAATGGGGCCGTCGAACGGAAAAATGGAACTATTATGAATATGGTTCGTAGCATGCTATCGGAGAAGAAAATTCCCAAGACTTTCTGGCCTGAAGCAGTCAAGTAGAACACATGTTTTGAGCCGGAGTCCTACACTTGTAGTACAAAATAAGACGCCAGAGGAGGCATGGAGTGGAGTCAAGCCATCAACTAAGTATTTTAGAGTTTTTGGTTGTAAATCTCATTTTCACATGCTTATAATGCTAGATCTAAGCTGGAGGATAAAAGCTTATGTTGTGTTTTGTTGGGTGTTAATGAAGAATCAAAGGCTTATAGGCTTTATGATCTAGTTTTGCAAAGGATTATTATAAGTAGAGATGTTGTGTTTGAAGAAGATAAGAGTTGGGATTGGGATAAGGAGTATGAAAAAGCAATTTGTGTGAGTTTGAGTGGGATGATCCTGTGGAAGAACCAGTTCATGAATCTAATGATGAAGAAAATATATCCTCTGACTCCTTGCTAGTAGATCACTCGTCACCTTCAGATCAAGGGAGGATTTGAAGACCACCTGGTTGGGTGGGAGACTATGAAACAGGTGAAAGAATTTCTGAAGAAGAAGTAGATATGGTCATGTTTGTAGCTACTGATATTTATCCAATTCACTTTGAAGACATTGTGAACAATGAAAAATGGAGGCAAGCTATGGATGCGGAAATGGAAGTAATAAAGAAGAATGGTACATGGGAATTAATGGATCCGTCTGAAGGAGAAAAACAATTGGGGTTAAATGGGTCTATAAGACCAAACTTGATGAAAATGGAGAAGTAAGTAAATACAAGGCCAGGTTTGTCGTGAAGGGTAATGTTCAACAACATGGTGTGGATTACATAGAAGTATTTGCACCTGTGGCATGTATAGAGACAATTCAATTGGTGATAGCATTCATAGCTCAAAGAGGATGGTCACTGTATCAGGTAGATGTAAAATCTGCTTTCTTACATGGTAATTTACAGGAAAATGTTTTTGTGGAGCAGCTTTGTGGTTATGTGCAAAAAGGAGAACAAAAGGTTTATAAATTAAAGAAGGCACTTTACGGGCTTAAGCAAGCACCGAGAGCTTGGTATAGTCGGATAGAATCTTACTTCATGAAGGAAGAGTTTGAGAAGTGTGAATATGAACATACTTTGTTCGTTAAGACAAAGAAGGGTGACAAAGTACTAATCGTAAGTCTTTATGTTGATGATCATATTTATACTGGCAATGATGAATCCATGTTTGAAGAATTTACAGATTCTATGAAGCGTGGGTTTGACATGACAGATCTTGGAAAGATAAGATATTTCCTTGGCATTAATGTTTTACAAAGCTCAGACGGAATTTTTATCAGTCAAAAGAAATATGCAATGGAGGTACTACAAAAGTTTAAGAAGGACAAAAGCAATTCTGTCCATAATCCGATTGTTCCTGGTTTTAAGCTCGTAAAGGATGATGGTAGAATTAAAGTGGACAAGACTTATTATAAACAGATTGTGGGTAGTCTTATGTATTTCACAGCAACTAGACCGGATCTGATGTTTGTGGTAAGTCTTATTAGCAAGTATATGGAAAATCCTACTGAGCTTCATTTACAAGTTGCAAAAAGGGCGTTGAGTTATTTAAAGGGAATAACAACGTTTGGTATTTTTTATAAGAAGGGAGGAGATGATGAACTTGTGGCTTATACGGGATAGTGATTATGCTGGAGATGTGGAAGATATAAAAAGCACATCAGGTTATGTTTTCTTGATGAGTTCAGGAGTTGTATCTTGGTCTTCTAAAAAACAATTGATTGTAAGTCTATCAACTACAAAGGTAGAATTTATAGCTGCTGCGTCATGTGCATGCCAGGCAGTTTGGTTGAAACGTGTGTTGGGAAAGCTGGTTTCGAATCAAGACAAAAAAACTGTTACTCGCTGCGATAATAATTCTGCAATTAAACTTTCAAAAAACCTAGTTATGCACGGTCGAAGTAAGCATATAGATGTACGTGAGAACTCATAAAGGATGGCACAGTGGAGCTGGTGCATTGTTCTACGCAGGATCAATTGGCTAACTTGATGACTAAACCACTAAAGTTGGATGCTTTTTTAAGGATGCGAGCACTTTTAGGAGTCTGTCTAAAGTCAGATATAAACTGAGTACTAATAGTGTTCAGTTTAAGGGAGAAATTGTTACGTTATTTATTTGAAGTTTGTTATATTAACTTGTCTGTTGAATAAAATCCTTAATATTAAGGGATTTGTGTTTATCTATTTCAGTCCGTTGAGAGTCGTGGTTTCCAAAGTCTGGAAAGCTATATATAGCCAACGTTTTTAAGCACATCAGATTTCTCTCATATCTTTTCTCTTGCTTCAAAAGCTTTTCTTTTGCTCTTAACATCTAGAATGTTGTTCATCTTTTTCTCGTTTTTCTTTCAACCTTCTGCTGCCACAGTTGAGTGTCAGGTTATTCTTAATATTTTATAGGTTTTGGTTAAAGTTTTTAAAAATATTAATATTTTTAGGTTCTCACCAAAAATAAAAATAAGTAAAATATGATTTTTTATTTTTTTATGAATTCAAAATTAAGACTTATTTTATTTTATTTTATTTTTATAAAAATAAAATATATTTTTATTTTATTATTTATAAAGATGGCTTTAAACAAATACCCACCTGCCCTTACCAGGGCGGCCCTGTCGGGTGGTGAAGGTGAAAGTTAGGCGGTACCCTTGAAAATATGAGGAATATTATTGGGTGATGAGCGTGAAAGGCACCAAAGTTTAGGATTTGAACAAGCAGATGAAGCATTTTTCTTCCGACGAATGTCCAATCACTTTGTCATACACCAGAAGCACTGTTGAGTCGGTTGGAGTAAACGAAACATGCAGTGAAATCTTTATTTTTGATTATTCATGGTTCAGGAAAAACTGACCATTTTATTATTTAACCAACTAATTTTTACAAGTAACGATAAAAAGTAAAAATCAACTAAAAATTAATCTAATTCATACATATTTAACCTCATCGAACCGGTAAGTTCCATCCAATTTTCACATAATTGGTTTTATGTACTTCCGATTAGCCCCAAACGTCAATTTCATCAACCAAACAACCATTATTCAATGCATAAAGCTCGGAGACAATTTCATCAACCATATCTTCCCGTCTGAACTTTCAAGCCAATCACTAGGGGGGTTGGTGGACTTGACAATGCCTAAAAATTTTGACTCTTTAAGCTCATGCGAGACCCGCTATTACATGAAGATGAAGGTGAAGTCATTTCTAGCCCAGAGCCGTGAGAGCTTTTCGTCAAAGTGATGTTGCCCTTTTTGAAAGGATACGAAGATTCTCCTCCAAGCAAGTGATTCATGGAATTAACTTCACGCTAGTTGTTGAAAGTTTGTTTAACGAAGATTGCAAAAATGAGAGTCTAAGGACTATCAGTTAATATAACTTGAACTGTGATTTTTTTGAAGTGTTTAAGTTGAATTATAACATTTTTAAAATGTTCAGAAGAGTCTTTAAGCAGAAGAAAAATTTTAAATGTCATATTAATACTAATATAACATTATTTTTATATTTTAAAATAAAAAATAAATCTTATCATCACATAATTAGTTAGAAAGTAAATCTTATTATCACATGAAAGTAAGATTTATAATTATAAATTTCAGACAACAAATCCTACTTGCTATGTAGTAGTGGGATTCACTGTTATATATTTGAAATAATAAGTCTCTCGTAATATATCAGTAAAACTCACTTCTTTATGAGAAACTTATTATTTTAAATAAAAATATCTCGTTAATTTTAATATAGTACTTAATTAATAGAGTTGTTAAATTTTTTATCCACTTATTGTGTATTCTAAATATTTTAAAAATATTAAGGTTTAATTTGAATGTTTTCGACGTCTTAAAAGTGTTTTATATTTTGTTATAAATGTTAATGTTTAAATCGTAATTTTAATCATTAAACTAAACGTGGACGTACGACTAAAATTGAAAAAAAACCATTGTGGGGTATATAAATATATGCACTTCCGTAAATCTGACGACGAAAAGATGTCAAAAGCAATCAAAAATTGAAAAGAATCATTACGGGATATACGCACTTCCATAAATCTCTACTCTACGGTGAAAAGCTCTGTTCTGCTAAGAATATGATGCACTAGTCCCGTAAACGATGTCAACATTTAACAGATGGTCACATCAGGTGGGTATTGTTAGATATCAGATAGTTGAAATGTTTATTTTCAGTTTCTTGTTGTGGACGTTCCAGATTTTCCTTATCTCCTCTGCATTCTGATAATTGAAAACTGTTGCTATATATGTTTAGCATATATTTGTAAACTTAACATTTTCATACCATAGTGACCAACTTGTTGGTTGAGATTTATTTGCAGTTTTGTCCAAACAATGTATATTAGATTGTCAGGGTAAAAGCCCCTAATTTAATTGTTTAATCTAATACCTGAATTGTACCTAAATCTACTCTAGCATCATACTAGGAATCTAAATTAGGTTTTGGATTATAACAAACCAATGATAGAATCATGAGTTTGAATATCATGCCATATCGGTTGGCACTGGTTGATATCAGTTGTATTGTCCAAATATCAGTATCAGTTCTTTCAGTAGATACAGCTGATAATTAAAATACCAGTCAAAGTTTTAATTTTAAAAAATTATAAAACTAAATTTAAAATTTTAAAATTTCTCATATACAAAATAATTATTATCTATACATAAAAAG
>JAOTAZ010000001.1:14007991-14025524 GCA_025629785.1 Erythroxylum oxycarpum | reverse complement strand
TGGGCTGACGCCCGGTGCCAGGATGTGGGATGCAGTAGTCCAAAGAGGACTCAGAGAAATCCTGTCCCAGAGGTCGAGAAAAAGCTTCTAAACACGCTAATAGGGTTCTGAGAAAGTAAGAACCCGGCATGTAAAAAACCCTTGTCCGTTAGGACCTGGAGTGAGTGCATTAATGCGGTTCCAAGAATCAATCTCTTCTTACCTGCGAGAAATCTCCGATCCCTCTCATCATTGGGCATTCAGGAATGCCGTTGTCAGTGGGCGAATGCCCGTTGTCAGGATGTATTTCTACATCCTTTGAGGAGTAAGAGCTGCACAACTTTCTTGAAGAGGTTGATCTTTCAGCTTCTAAACCGCGTTTAGGGTCCCGTGATGGGAATCACCAACAAGGCTTTCAATCGTTATCTTCTATTAGCTGAGATCCCGGGCTAGATTATATAGCCCATGCTTAGCTGAAGGCAAGGGTTGAAAGAGAAGAGAGAAAGCCACTGGGACGAAAAACTTCCAGACCGTGAGAAAATAAAGTGCTCTGAATAGAGTTAGCCGGCAACCACGTTTTCCCCGCTAATGAAGGTTCGGCATCCAGTCTCAGCCTTCGTCAGCGGCTTCAAATCAAAGCTTGACAAAGAAAAGAAAGAAAGGAGGGAGACCTACTTTCCCCAGCGGAAAAGGCTGAGTTCTTAAGACGCCGGCTTTGAGTGGAAGAATCTCAAACGGAAGCTAGACTTCTGTGGACTGATTAGCTCGAGTAAAGTAATTGCCTTTTTTCACTCGTGAACGACGGCATTCCAAGAAGCAACTTTCTATGGGGCCTTGACGATCTTAGCCCCATGTTTTGCCTTCCCCTTTTTCAAAAATGCACCTTTGGAGTAACAGCTGGAAAGCAATTCTTTTTCAACCTTGCTTCTGGAGGAGAAAGAAGAAGGGCGAGACACGAGACAAGCGAGCTAGCACGAATGAAAGCAGTCACTATCGAAGAAGAGAGGGCCGTCTTTCGGGCACTTCCGTTTACGGACCCTTTCCTCTGTCCTAGTCGCTATCTCTCAGGAGAAGGTAACCGGGCATAGTTGTACCTAAAGATAGTAATTCGCAAAGAAAGCAAGTAGACTAGTAGGGGAAATTTCTTGCTCAGAGGCGAAGTTCCCTCGATCCATGTGAAAGTGACTCCTCTTGAGGGACGTAGCGGCTAGGAATGTGGAGGTGAGGGCAGTGGCTTATGTTTGAATAGCTGTCTTTAGTAATTCACTCAAAAAAGCCTATTTTCCATCGCAATCAATCAAGCATTCCAGCGAAGCAGTACGGATAGCATGTAGCACGGGACCCCCTTCTAGAAAGTAAAGGGAAAATGGTTTTCCAAACCCAAGAGATATTCGGCCTACGTCCCATAGAAACTGTCTACTCGAGAATAAAGTTGAGAATTCTCGTCATCTAAAAACCCTTGGTAGGGCTAATCTGGTTTGATGGCCAACGAGATAATGTGGTTTATTAGGAACTCCACACTATTTGTATGCATTGTGGACGTTATGGACATGAACGTGGACTTTGCCCAGAGCGTATACTTGATGCTGCAGTACCCAAGGACTCAGTGACGAACCAAAACAGGGAGATTGGACATAATTCCAGTAATCCTGGCGTGCTAAAAACCACCAGTACTGAACCTGCTGTGAGTGGTGTGGGGGAATGGATGATTGCAGCCAGAAAACCTAGACGCACTCCTCGTCCGAGAGGTAACATTGAGCAGTCAATTCCACCGAATAGCGACAACAGATTTGCAGCTTTAGATAATGATTTTAATGAAGATTCTTCTAATCATGGAGTGTTCACATCTGGGGCAAATGTGGAGGCTATGGTTCAGGATCGTCCTACTATTCCAGTAGCTAATAAAGGGAAGAGACCCTTGTCTAAAACTCGTACTAGTGGCAAGCAAAAAACAGGTGGCAGGCGGGGGAACCTCAGGTGCGAAACCTGGTGCAACAGATAAGAACCCTATTCTGGTCTCGAGTACAGCTACTACACCAATCTTTTCTGCTCAACCTCTGAATGAGCCTGTCAAGGCCTTAGCTACAAAACAACAGCAAGTCTTTAGTGTGTCTACTTCTATAGTACCTAAAGTGCCAGATACTAATGGGTCAACTCCTAATGCTATTGATCAGCAAGGGTTACTATTTCAACACAGGTTCGGTTGGATAGGGCTTTGTGTAATGATCAATGGAGATTATTGTATCCCGAAGCTACTGTGCATCACTTGCCTCGTACATGCTCAGATCATAGCCCTCTTCTACTTCAGCTGCATGGGAGTGTTCCCCCTCCTAATAAGCGGCCTTTTTGTTTTCAAGCTGCTTGGTTGACGCATGAGGAATTTCCCGAGGTTATTCAGGGAGCTTGGAGTTCTCACTCTCATTCTATTGTAGAGGCTATTCAAGCGGTAGAGATGGCTTCTCGTGAGTTTAATGAGAAGGTTTTTCGGGAATCTTTTTAAACTTTTTCAAAAATGCACCTTTGGAGTAACAGCTGTCTAGTAAAAAAAGACCTCATTTCTCGAATTTTGTTGTTCATACTCCTACCAGTGCTGAGAGAACTCCTGCTTCTAGTCCTAGCAACCCCGCCAAAAGAGTATTCTTAGCACCTGCCCATACTGACGCTCTATCTATAGGGCTTGAAGTTCCCCTAATCCCAGACTGACGGTCATATTCTATTCCACCTTTTCCGGCGGTACCTTTGTTCATATAGACTATACTAAGGGCTAATCGGCTAACTCTATGCTATTAGACTGGGAATGCCTGCTCCTCCTAGCGCTTGAGTCACTGTTATTAGCTACTGCTTCTCCTATTCCTACTGCTAGTTCCTAGTTCCCTCCTTTAATACCTTGGGCATAGCCCTGCTTTCTTCTATTACACGATTCCGGCTGAACGAAGAACGAAGGCTACCTCTTCATACCAAAGTACGCGGGGGGGTCTAAAACAGCGAATTTGGCTATAGCAGATGCTCATGTGCTCCCAACAAGAAGGGAAAGGAAATAGGGCTACTCACCCCTCACAAAGATAGCCCAGCTATAAGCTTTGGTTTGATATGCTCTACTCTTCCTCTCAAGGGTTGGGCAGGGGGTTGTTCTCAGATAAAGATTTTTCCGCCGCCCCTTAACTTGAATGCTTTCCTTGATCTTAAAGTTTGGCCCAAGACAAGACGCGTCTTTTAAGGCTTGAAGGCTGACCGGGGGTATTGGAAAACAGAATTTATCTTCTTCTAGCTCTTTCTGCAGCTCCTTCCGTGAAAGCAATTATAGCATCTTTTTTCGTCAATTACATCGACCCTGTTCCCGCATTCGCTCTAGCAGTAGCTCTGGCACATTAGCCCCTGGAATCCGTGGAAGCAGATTCTTCCCTTCCCTCGGGAATAAGGGGAGTTCTAGAGAGAGCACACACAAGGAATGAATCTAGGATAAGAACGATCGGACCCGTCGTCACACCCGGCATCGTTGGAGTCGGAGCCACACCCGACCATTGAAGCAAGTTGAGTCACTTCCCTTGAATTAGGGAATGCAGCTATGACAGCAGCTAGCTTAGGGCATCGAAAAGCATCGTAAGTAAGCATGTCTTTCGGCATTAGCTCTAGAAGTAGAAAGTATAAGTCAGAAAAATCTTCCCTCGGCGAATGAGGAAAAAGATAGGGATTCGGCACCAACTTTCCCCAGATTCTAGGGGCAGACTGACTAGATATAGAAAGTGTGTCTACTTATATCTAGGGGACGAGATCGATCGTTAGTAAGCATGTCTTTTCCTTTCCGAATCATTAGCTCTAGTAGCAGTAGAAAGTAGAAGGGGTCTTTCCTCAGCGAATAGTGAAAAAGAGGAGGATTCTACATCGAGTTGGGCTAGATTGTGGACGAATGGACTAGTTCGGGGACGAGAAAGATCATATGCTTCAAATCAAAATTCCTAAGCCCGGTCAACTAACATAGGTCTAACATAGGTAAAGAGACTTTGCTGGTTTGCTGGAAGAGACTTTCTTTTCTCGTATGTAAACAAGTAAACAAAACACTTGACTTTCATTTCATCGGGATTTTTAGGACAGGTTGGGAATGGAGTCATACTCCCTTGCCTCTCTCGATCTTCGTTTCGATAAACACTAGAATTTGCACGTTTGGGGTCAGTGCTTATTTCAGCTCCCCTTTCCTTAGATCAGGTTATGAGTTCCCTGTCTAACTAAGCAGCTCTTTTCCTTCCGCAGTGTAATACCGGATTAATTGAAATGCTTAACTCTTTAGACGGAATCTCTCTTCCCAGAAAGGGAACCTTAAGAACGATGAGAAGCCCTACTTGCACATGTCTGATATATACCTCTTTGTTAATAGGTAAACCTGTAAGTGAAGGGGCAACTGGTTCACCACCTTTCGGATAATGGTCTACGAGTGATCTTTCCTCCCCAAGAAAATGATGAAGTCTCGTTCATATCTTCACTCGGTAGAGGGCTTGTTTGAGCGGGTATACGGTAATCTTTCTTACCCCGATCTCAGCTAATAGAATCGTGAGATTCAAAGCCTTTAAGTTAAGTTAAGGCGGGGGTCAATAAAGTTTTGTTTTCGATGTATAACCATCCATGTCTTCCGCTTTGGTTGAGAGGTATGGCTTTGGGGGCATTCAACTAAAGGAATTACGTATTTGAACACGAGTGAAGATTCAGCCTTATACGGAAAGGGCTCTTATTCCAGGTTAGTCTGCTAAGTCTGCTCCGGACGAACTATCCGATACAAGAGAGGCATTCCCATCTGATTCAACTTACTCCAATCAGCTTTGGACAGAAAACTTTGAATTCACCTAGGCGATGTCCTTTTACCGACTTCCCATTCCCGGCAACAAAAGAGATTCCGATGCGTACTAGGGTAAACAGATTTCCCGGGGGGAATTCTCTTTCCTAGGGCGCGAGCCTAAGTTAAAGTGTATGGAGCGAATCTCTCCTATTGAACCTATGAAATAGCATTGATGGGAGAAAAGTCAGTATATGTATATTCTATATAACCTTTCTCTAGCTCACCCTTCTCTTTCAATCCCCTTTGGGGAGCTTAAGGCAAAGAAAGAAGAGTTTCATAGCCAAGAAGAAAGCCAAGGGTAAGAAGCAAAAGCTAATCGGATATTTCGTAACCGATAGGCGATTCAAGCCAGACCCATGCATGGGATTGGGATTAGCCCGGCTTTTAGGAATAGAAGGAATTTTTCTCGCCTAGCCTCCTCCGCTGCCATCTTCGCCATACAACTCTAGTGAAAGTAGCAACCTAGCAACCGACAGAAAAAGAGATCTATGGGTCATCTTCACTTCACGCTGTGATAAAGAAGGCAATAAGGAGCCTATATAGCAATCACCGAGGTATCGAGCCAGAGAATGATTTCTATCATTGGCAACTAAGCGCAAGAAGGAAAGGACTGTTCATTGAATTCCAAATCTCACAATCCGATTTCGCAAGAGCAAGAGTGTAAGCATGGCTAGGTGTGAAGCCATCTCGTCCTGTCCCACCGAAATTGAGCAAACCACCTGGTATTAGCACGAACAACGTACATTTCATAGGCAAGAAAGGAAGGTTTAGCAAGACTGAGCATAGGTACTCGCCAGAGACTCTTTTTGACTTATTTAAGCTCTACAAGTAATGGAATCGGCCGATAATCGATTTCATGAAATAGGGCTAGTCTTTCTTTCTCCCATGCTTTTTGTTGGAAAAGAACCAACCACAACTCACTATAGTTCTTCACTAAAAGTACAGGCTTGACGGTCTTACTTGTTAGAGTAAGGCTCTAATACAGCAGCACCCATAGTTGCAACAGCTGGAAAAGCACATTTTTCTCTGCCTAATTTCATCCAGTAAGGAGTCGCAGCTTGAGTAGTAACACGCACTGCACTTGCGTTTACGACCGACAGTGAATAAACGAAGAGCAGCAGAGACCCATACTTTTTATGGACATTAATTGATTGAACTTTCTTTTTTAGGATGTAGTTATTTCCTCCATGTGAGCTAAAAATTTTGATATTTAATATGTAAAATTGGCAAGGTGGAGTGTTGAGTGTTGCAGAAACAAATGAATACGATGAAGTAAACCACGGGAAACTTATAAAACAGAGGATCCGCACAAGAGGAGCGGGTCATTTAAGTAAAATAGTTTAGACACTCTGTTTCAGTATGGCCCATATAACTATCCAAGACCAAGGTATATTAAAACGCTGTGTAACAGCTAGAAAGGCAGCCCAAAGTTATAAAGATGTTATTGTCTTCTTCTAATTTCTCTCATGGCTCTTCTAGAATTCTTTTACTTATTTTATTTCTTTATTCAAATAATATACACATACAGCAAACAATTCCAAACAATATCGTATTAGAGCATTTGATTTTAGAAAAATCAATAGCGAAGGGAACACGAAGAGCTGAGTTACATAGAATTGAAGAAAATGTTAAAGGTTTGGTAGAGCCGCAAACTAGGAATGAGAAACTTCTTGTTAGAATCATAAAACAAAGCAGACAAATATGAGAAGGAAAAGTTAGAGCTCAAATCTATCTTTACTTAGGAACTAGGAGTAGCTATTCCTACTACTCTGGATCATATGAATCGAGGTAATAAACTCGTTTAGGAGAAATATGAAAATATGATCCCCACATGGTTGACCAGGATGGATTTTCCAACATTCAATAGAGAGCGAATCAAACTATGGCCATAAAGGTGTGAACAATTTGTCCATTTAGACCTACTCTGGAGAAATGAAGGTGGGCATAGGGATTCTTCATGTGGAAGAATAAGCTCAAGAATGGTGTTAACTTTACTTAAGAAATAGAAACAAGCTCGAAGTGGTTGATTGGGAGGAGTACACAAGTGTGCTTATGTAATGCTTTGATGTGTAGATTTTCAATAACTTAGTGGATTTCAAGGAGCTGAAACATGAAGGTTCAGTATCAGTATTACGCTTAATTTGACCACCATTCTAATCGCCTGCCCTTATCTGAAGTGTATCTAATAAGGTTCTTACTTAAGGGTCTCAAACAAGAGATCAAGATCACAAAATTGGTGTTGTCGTTAGGACGATGTAATGTTGTGCTTGGGGTATAATGGATGGTGGGGTAAATGACGTTTTATGCAATTTCAAGAAGAGAACTATGACGTTCAATTAGTAAGAACTAGTGGTTACATTAAACGAGAATCTTGATGGAGGATCCAAGGTGGTATCAAGCAAGGGTTTCCACAAAACGGTCAGACGTTAAAAATTAGGACAACTCTTTATGATACAGTTAACATACTAGATTGAGTGTCAACTGCAACAATCGGAGAGAAGGGGGATCAATGGGGTGCTTTT
This sequence comes from Erythroxylum oxycarpum, assembly GCA_025629785.1. Lineage (NCBI taxonomy): Eukaryota > Viridiplantae > Streptophyta > Magnoliopsida > Malpighiales > Erythroxylaceae > Erythroxylum > Erythroxylum oxycarpum. The sequence continues at coordinate 14,018,195 of JAOTAZ010000001.1, read as the reverse complement.
GATGAGATTAATGCAGTATTGTCAGAGTTTGTTATGGTATTTAGGGAACTAACCCAATTACCAGCTGACCGAATACATAATCACCATATTCATTTAAAAGAGGGAGTGGAAGCCATTAATGTTCGACCATATATAGATATTTTAGAGCTCAAAAGGACATCATTGAGCAATTAGTGAGATAGTTGATGAATCAAGGTCTCATCAGACATTGCTTAGGACCTTTTGCATCACCAATAGATCTGGTTAAGAAGAAGGATAATTCGTGACAAATGGTGTAGATTACCAAGAACTCATCAAATATACAATCAAAGATAAGATTTTGATCCCTCTAATTAAAGAGTTGTTAGAAGAATTACACGGGGCTAGCTAGTTTTCAAAACTAGATTCACAATTAGGTTATCATCAAATCTGAATGCAAAATAAGGATATCCTTAAGACAGTTTTCAAGGTGCATGAATGACATTATGAATTTCTTGTCATACCATTCAGTCTGACAAATATGCCATTCACATTTCAAAGATTGATGATTGTGTTGTTTAAGTCATTTCTCAGGCATTTCATCCTAGTAATTTTTGATTATATTCTTTTTTATAGTCAATCACTTCAGTTACATATGGAACACCTAATTAAAACAATGAAAACACAGAAAAAATCAAATATATCTTCATAGGAGCAAGTGTGTGTTTGGAGTGAAACAGATTGAATATCTGGAGTATTTTGCTTTTGAAAAAGGAGTAGCTACATATGTGAAGAAGGTGAAAACGATATAAGAGTGGAAACACTGAAAAAAATCAACTATATCTTCTTGGGAGCAAGTGTGTGTTTGGAGCGAGACAAATTGATTATCTGGGGTATTGTGCTTTTGAAAAAGGAGTAGCTACATATGTGAAGAAGGTGAAAGTGATATAAGAATGGCCAAAACTAAGGAATATTAAAGAGATGAGGTTTTCTTGGAATCATTGGTTACTACAAAAGATTCATTAAAGGATACAAAATGATTGCTTGACCTTTAATAGAACTACTGAAGAAATATAATACTTTGTTGTGGAGTTGGCAATAAAAAGAGAAGGAAGCTTTTGAAAATTTGAAGTGAGATATTACAACAACACAAGTTTTAGCACTCCCAGACTTCTCCGAACCTTTTATAGTAGAGGCAGATGTCAACGGGTCAAGCGTAAGAGTTATATTATAGCAAAGAAATCATCCCATAGAATTTTTAAATACTAAATTAGCTCTAAGGCATCAAAGGTTATCAATATATAAGAAAGATTTTCTAGCTGTGATCAAGCATATTAAACAATGCATCATTATCTCAATATTAAATCCTTTATAGTTCAAACAGACCACAGGAGGCTTAAATATCTTTTGGATCAACATATATCTACACCATTTCAACAATCGTGGTTGCGTAAGCTTTTAGGTTATGGTTTAAAAGTTCAATATCATTGTGAAAAGAGAACTTTATGGCAGATGCCTTATCTAGACTCACAAGTTCAAAAATGTTGGTGATGTCAATGTCAAAAATACGTGGAGGATTAATGGAAGAGACAAAAAAAGGGGCTAGGAAGAAGATTATATTGTGTAGGATCTAATAAGGAAATTAACAATAAGAGAAATTACCTCGAGCGCATATAAATGGAAAATTGGTTTACTACGATAGAAGGGTAGGCTAGTGATTGGTTCAAACGACACACTCAGAGAACACTTAATCTAGATGAGTAATGATGAAGCAATTGAGGGACATTCAGGAATATTAGCAACCACAAAAGGCTACAAAACTTGTGTCACTAGAAAAACTTAGCTAAGGACATCCGAAATTGTGTTAAGAGATGCATTATATATCGAAAGAACAATATGATACTACCTTATACCCAAGGCTATTACAACCCTTAAAAATTCCAAGGGAAGCTAGAGGGAGCTTAGCCTGAATTTTATCAAAAGGTTGCCAGCATCCAAGGGAAACTTAGTAATCTTAGTAGTAGTTGATCGATTTACAAAATATGCACATTTTATACCAATGAAATATCTGTACTTAACTAGAGACATCGTAAAATTATTTCTCAATCACATATTTAAGTTACATAGAATTCCTGAAGCTTTTGTCGGTGACTGAGACCCGATATTTTTTAGTAAATTTTGGTAAGAATTATTTCAGTTGCAAGGAGTCAGCTTGAAGTATTCGATAGCCTATCATCTGCAAATAGATGGTCAAACGGAGGCGATCAACAAGATTTTGGATGTTTCTACAGAGAAACACCCCACAAATGGAGTGAGTAGGTTCCTCTGACCAAATGGTGGTATAATACGACATAACACAAGTTATGAGTACAACACCATTCAAAGTTTTATATAGGTACCCTCCACGAATTTGTATACCATGCCTTAGTAGCGATTCAAAGATAGCTGAAGTAGATTAACCTCTCAGAGACAGAGAAGCGATGTTAGAGATAACTCGGTTATATTTCCAGAGAGTGCTGAAGAGAATGAGGCACAAGAGAATTTAAAAAGAACAAAGAGATAGTTTGAGGTGGGGACCTGGTTTTATTGCGATTACAATCTTATAAACAACATTCCCTTCAAAAGATAGTTAATCCTAAGTTCTCACCTTTGTACTACACCCCTTACGAGGTTCTGAAACGTGTGAAAAATGTAGCTTATAAATTGGAGCTACTAACGAGAACTACTATTTATGCAATCTTTCATGTATCACAGCTTAAGAAGGCTCAAATGGGATAAGAACTTCTGCAGCATTACTAGAGACACTCACCACTACAAATCATGTTCCTACAATAATGTTAAGAAGGAGAATGGTCAAAAGAAACAACCTCTCAGCAACACAATTGTTGATTTAATGGTCACATGGTTAGAGTTAGAATGTATCATGAGAATGTCTATTTGAGCTTCGAAAACAATTTCCAAAGATTAACTTGGTGGACAAGTTATTGAAGAGGACTGAAATTGTTGCAAAAATAAATGAAGATGATGAAACAAACCCCAAGAACTTTAAAGAAAAAAAAAGATTCACACAAGAAGAGTGACGCCATTTAAGTAAAATAGGTCGCACCGTTTAAATAACACCCACATTATAACTATTTAAGACTAATGTCTAATCAATCATTGTTACCACCTATATTAAAACGTTGTGTAACAACTAAAACGACAACTCAAAATTATGACATAAAGTTGTTATTAGAGGTGTTTAGCAAACAACTGATAAGCTGTTTAGCAAACAACTGATAATCTGCTAATTGCCAAACAAGGATATTGTCTTCGTTTAAATAAAATGCAAATTTGGGCTTAGTGCTCACATAAGGACTGCTTTTTTGTTAAGCCCTTAGAAAAACGAAAAGATTCCTTAAAAGAAGAGCGATATGTTTCATATTATTCTAATCATCGCTATATTGCAATCGCACTAGCTTAGCCCTATTGGTTCCTAAGATTTTATTTTACTATATTGCAATCGCAATAGCTTAGCCCTATTGGCTCCTAAGATTTTATTAAGCCTACAAGTCATCATTCAATATCTTCATTCCCTACTCTGCGAGGCAACTGCATGGACGCTATGTCTAGTCTAGGAAGACATTCCAATTGTGCATCTCCTGACTCGTTCGCCTGTCGGCTTTCAGTTGCTAGTGGCACAAGGCTTGTACTCTCCGTGTTCCTACGAAATACTAAGTATGCAATTGCAGTTAAATACACTGCCATTCCTGAGAATCCAAATATTCCAATAAAGATGGAAGCCACTAGTTTCAAATGGCTGTGGAGAAGAATCTTGATGAAGCCACTTGCCAGATAGTACAAATTTATAGACATGATGAGTGAACCAATGACCCAAGTGAGAGCTGCAATCTGCATCCACGTTAATATGGCAATCACATGTTATGCGAAGAAGAATATTTGCTCTTGCATGGAACGATACACAAGGCACTAATGCAACAACGTTTTCGTACTAACATTCAGAAGATCAAATATGTAAGTTGAATGGTTAATCATGTAATTGTGCAAAAAAGAAAAACAAAAAGTGCACGCAGTTTGATTGATCAATCAAATTTTGTTATTCAAAAGGAAAAACCATACCATCTTGGAATTCACATGTGTTCCCATCTTAGTTTTGCAACTGGTGAACTTGAGAAGTGGAATGAGAGCAAAAGGTAGCTCGAATGATAGAATCATCTGCAGTCAAAAGTTAGCTTAGTATAAACTAAGGGACAATTAGTAGCCTAGCTTTTGTCTTCAGGATTTCTCGCGGAATCTTTTGCAGGACAGTAAATAGATGAAAGCATAGAGCAAAGGCGTGCTGCATTTTTCACAAGTTATTTACATGTCATTGAGTTGTGTTTATAAATATAACTACTTTGCTCAAGATATGAGTCAATTCATTTCTCTAGGAGAACACAAAAAAGAATCTGCCTGCAATCAGCAAGAAATCCTTGTCAAAAAGAGAAACATACGTTACCTGCTCCAATCTTTGGAATTTTAACTTCTCAATGTTTTGTGAAAAACAAAATGTTCGGAATCAGATTATCAGAACTAGAAATTCCTTCATCAACAGCTCTATGCTTTCTTTCACTACATAGGTGATAGATTTTAGATCATCAAAGAAAATTCTGGAGTCCAAAAGCTGGCTTTCATGAAGTTATATGTGCCATTATAGAAATTTTCAGAAAATACTTCCTCTGAAGAACATAAAGTACAAGGTAAGGATTAAATAGTGTTGAGGCATGCCCCTAAATGTTCCACTGGGTAAAGTGACAAAGAATTCTGCATGTGCAAAAACATTTTTTGAAATGGTAGGGAGAGTTCTCCAGATCATAAGTATACAAAGCCATACCACATTAGAAGTTTGTGTAGATCAATGCCACTATTGTTTCGCTGAGTTCTAAGCTGTTTCAAATATCTAAACAGAATTGTTATTTAGGATTTTCCAGGACTACAACTGCTCAACTTGTCTCCATCATTTCCAAATTGATATATAGTGATGCAAGATAAGTCTGCAATTCCATTAGAATAAGCATTGAAATAATCATGTGAAAGCCAAGAACACCAGATCAACGCTGTCTTCTGGGCCTTTAAATTGTAAGAATTCATGAAATTGTTGGATAATAAGAATAAAAGAACATCACTGAGGAAGTTTAAAAATGTCAAACAATACTAAGGGATAAAATATCTTACTGAAGCAATAATAATTAGCTTTCCGGCTCCAGAAGAGCCACCAATCACTGCAACAATTAGACTAGGAACAATAGCCAAGCATCGAGTAAGAAAGTTCCTTAACCACGGCCTTAATCGTAAATCAAGAAATCCCTACAGCAAAGAGGGATCCTTGCGTTAAGAAGGGAAAAAGTCCTCAGCGTGCAAAAGGAATATAATATGAGAAGCAGGGGAAAACTGTACACAATATATTCTGTACAAAGCTTGTTGTCTAGGCAGTACATCCTACCAACAAGCAACATATGATATACTCGACCAGGAAATGTGCCAACATAACACAAGTCAAAGTAGTGGCTAGTATGGCAAGTAAAACTCATTGATTAAAGTCAAGAACAGCATCAACACACAAAAGAGTTACCTGCATGACATACTGCCCTGCATAAGTTCCTGTTATTGTGGAACTTTGACCTGATGCCAGCAAAGCAATTGCAAAGAGTTTTGAGCTCCAATTACCCAAAACATTCTGAAAACAAGAAATCACAATCATGAAGCTCCAACATAAGAGTGGTACTTTGTTATACAATCAAGTTCTCGTTGTCAAGCCATAACCAAGTATTATCTAGAACAAAGTTACAGTTTAACAGACAATTTCAACATGCAATATATGACGTACTTTAAGTAGAAAGGAAGCCTTGTTCAAGTCCAAGTCATTGCACTTTGCCTGATCTTCAGGAGTCAAATTTGACGAATTGCAAACAGCACCACTTACAGAAATTACTGACACATTAATAAGAAACGCCACCATAAGAGCAAAGCCACTTTCTATCATATAAAATCGGCAAGCCTCCTGCGAACAAGAATCACATATGTTATCACCTCATCATATATTGAAACAAAATTTTCAGGACCATCCAAAGTGATGATCTGGAAAATGATCAACCATATATCTGAATTCTCTTTTGTAACTCTTGAAGCAGACCTCATCACATCATGAGAAAGACTTTCACTAGGACAGTCCTAGCATCTATCATGCATATTTTAGGAAAGAATAGAATTTAGATTTGAGGTGAATATCAAGGTTTCACTTAAGTTTGTGTGATTCTTTCCAACTATCAAAGCTACTTTCCATCCATCAAGGGCCTCATGTTGAAGTTGTGGGCCCAAAGGAACATCTTAACATTATTATACGGATGTAGATCAGTAGTCAACACATCAACTGTGATAAGATTATGCTAATCCAGCTGTAAAAGTTGGTTGCAATCGAATTTACCCAATCAAATATTTACCTTGATGCCACTAACAGATCGTGGGATTTTCCTGGAAAGCACCAATGCAGAATGGAGGAATAGATTGTGGCTGCAAGAATGTAAACAAGTCAACAAAGATCAGAATGCTTTCCAATTGGAAGAGATAGTTATAAAAATCAGAAACACTCACGGCATAACCATTGCCCCGAGGAGTGAAATAGCAAGACCAGTAGCACCATTTCCTTTAAGCTCGGGAACAAAAAGCCCTTTCAGAACTTCTGCAGATGCAGGCTTTGCGTGGTGAAGTTCCGCTAGAAAGCATGCTGCTATTGTAAATACAAGAAAAGCTATCAAGAATTCAAGCTTCCTAACCTACAAAAGGAAAACACAAATGCTAAGCTAGTCAGTTTCATCGAAAATGGAATTGCAAGAAACTGAAGATTTCTAAGCGATCAAACAAATCCCAAGATACATTTGTTTTCGTCAAATTCTATTTTAATAGCAACTGAATGTGCTCAAACATAATACCCTTTTTCATTAGTTACATAAAAAATCTTAACAAATTCAATGTTGAATCAAATAAACTGTATTCAAGTTGAGCAAACATGAAGAGACCATAATACCCCATATTGTTGTAATGCAAGGAGAACCAATGTACTGAACCCAGTTAGTAGCACGCCAATCCATACTGGTATATTGAAGAGCATATTCAATGCAAATGCTGTCCCAATCACTGAAAAAGAAGGAACTGATTTATAGAGCTTGCCAAAGTAAAAATATTAGCATCAATGTCACTAAAGAAACGAGTACTTCTGGTGACATTTATTAGAAGTTTACCCAGATATAAACAGGGAAATGAACACAACAACCAAAATATGATTTTTTACAAAAGCTTTCATTTTGCATGAAGGTAATTGCAGTGTATATTATGCTCAACATAAAAGGAATGAAGAAGTATCTAACCTTCAGGAATGTCACATGCAACAATGGCAATCTCAGCAAGAATCCACAGAATGAAGTTAGGCACCCTTGGATATTCAGACCTACAGTGTTCTGCTAAATGCTTTCCTGCATTGAATTGAAATTTGGGAGAAAAAATTATATCAATACGAGTGTTGCAAAATTGAAAGGTATACAGTATCATGAGCAACAAAATTGACAAGTATACAGTATCACATGCCAGTCACAACCCCTAGATTGGCTGCCAGAGATTGGATGATGAGAGCAGCACATGAAGCCACTAATATGATCCAGAGCAACTGCAAAGAGAATGACAATGTCATTGTTCCACCTAAGGTGTATTGGACTCTAAAAGCACCTAGTCCATCCATCTAGTTGTCCCTTCACACTAAATTATTCCAACCGATATCACGTCCTCAACTCTTGGCATACCTTCTTTTTTTTTTTTTTTACTTTCTTAGAGAAAATTGAGGGAAATTTATTTTGAAGAACAAGATTTACATATTTGTTTGTCCCACATTGTACACTACTTTGAATATTATCCATCCTGTGATGCTTAAAACCTCTTATTTCTTTTGGATTAAGCGTACACGACCCAACTTTGAAGAAGTTAAATGTGCATCAAGTTTCCTAGATTAGATCTAGAAGAAGACTACGTGAGCAATAGAAATGAAAACAAGAAAAAAAATTGTATGTGGATGGTACCTCATACTTATATTGAGCTCCGGCCTGCAAATCAGTTTCGACTGCAAGTTTATTGGAAGAACAGTAAGTCGTGAAGATAAATGGTCATAGATTAAAGAATATATCACAAAAAAAAATAGTTTGTTTTTACAATTTCCAGGGTCGATGTATGCAATAGAAACAAGGAACCCAGGACCCATGTATGCAAATAAATTTTTCCAGCTTGTCCTCTGCAAAAATGACGGAGATGATCAATCAAACACTTCTCTTTACTATAGATATCAAGAGATAAACTAATTAAATATAGAATCTCAAGATGGAGTTTTCGACTATTACACAAACAGAAAGAACGCTTGATGGGAACATTTAATAACAATAGGAGAACTTATATTTTCATGTTTCACTATAATACTTATAAAATCACTACATTCTCACCACAAAGAACCACATTGATTTAAGCAAGAAGACAAAATAGTAAAAGCAAGGCCTTAATTTAAAGAAACAGATGTCATACCAATATACCATCCACAGACACCTCGCACGAAGAACTTGCATCGTAAAACCAAAAAGAATGAATCGAAAATTTATACCCACAAAGAGAAAGCTTACATCGGGTACAACAATTTGATTTTCATCAGAACTTTCGACGAGTGGTGCACTGGAAAAGCTTCGGTTTCCGGTGCTGGAAATGAACTGTGGCCTCCCAGATGTTGGACTTGAACCTAGTCTCATAGCTTACGTTTCCTTTTATCTTCTTACAAATACATAAAAGATACAAGCTTTTCAGTGGCTATCAATCTGGCACCAAACATGACTGTCAAAAAACCCAACTTCAGTTGGAGAAGCAAACCAACGCCAAAATGGAAAGGAATAAAAGAAATGGCAAAGAACCAAATTGCACTCATCTTATGTAAGGAAACAAAAGCAAACAAGAGTTTAACAACTCACCCTCTATGAAACAGCAATGCCCTTGAAGAAATAGACCAGTATTATATGTTCCTTATATCTCTAAGATCAAAGCCGGAACGGAGCTAGAAGGGAATCCAGTGTCTTACTCTTCCAGCGCTGCGTTCATTTATTTATAGTATTCAACCTGCGTGCACATACAATACAGAGTGTTTGTCTTATCTGGCACGTTTTCGACTTTTCTCCACTTCCTAAAAAAATTGGAGGTCAAAAGTTTCGGTATCGGCAGTTACAAGTCATTCCACCGTATACTATACAATACAGCCTTGTCATCTTACTTAGTCCTTCCAATTCTTTATATTAAATTTATAACATAAGGTCATTTAAAACCCGGACTTTTATAAAAGGTTAGTTGAGTCATGAGTGTCATAATACGATATCATTGCTTGTACAGGAGCCCTTTACTTTAATAAAAAGTGTGACGTGTAAGTTGACAAAATTTTAATTAAAATTAGTAATTATATTTATTTATTTAAAAGTTAATTAGAATGTTTTAATTAAAATATTAAACTCTTAATTACAGAAGTCTTCCTTATAATTTTATTATGACAGCAGTATTTCAAGAAAGGGTAAAGATTTATGAATGGCACGATAATTATAAGAAATGTAAATATTAAAAAAAGGAAAGGGGTATTAACTACATTTTAAATCTTTATAGTTTCGTTTATATAATGTCCAATAATAATAAATTACATCAGATGTCGAAACAAGACGTACCGCAGTCGCCACTCGACAGTCAGTATTTGTAGGTTAACGTCAAAATTACGATTTTCATCCATCAGCTTTTTAAGTCTCGACACTCTTAACGAAAAGCAGCAATTTGTCTACTACGCATGAGAAATTTTGGACACCAGTATGTACCAGAAAGCACTTCTTTTACTACATCCAATCATATTAATCCACATGCATATTTCATCACTACGGTGTAACGTAGGCAATGTAGTTCAACTAGCGAATTAGATATATTTTAAAATTATTGGATCCCTTTAATTTGGATACATTTTCCATTATTAGGATATTATTAATTAAAATGTAATAAAGTTTCAGCGAAGAGTTTCATGTTACGTTTCATTCAATCCTTAACAGTAAAAATAAGAAACTTCTACTTCGAAAGATTTAGGATAAAACGTAAATTAATAAATATATACTACTTAATATATCTCCAATAATTTTTCGAAATACCAACTGTAACCAAG
>JAOTAZ010000001.1:13906324-13924790 GCA_025629785.1 Erythroxylum oxycarpum | reverse complement strand
GCAACCTTGAAGCACCCGGGGGAAGCCCGGCGAGTGCGCAAAACACGGGCCCAACACGCAAAACACGGACCCAACAACTTCTCTTATGACAAACATAATTTCTTGGTGCCCCTGTCTTTGTTAATCGCCATGCCAAGAATTTATTTTGTTGGCCCTATGTCTTTCATGATAAAGACTTGTTTAACTGATTCTTCAAACTGTTAATTTTGTTAATATTTTGATTACCAATCAACATATCATCAACATAGTGCAAAAGGATAATGAAATCATCATAAGAGAATTTCTATACAAAAACATAATGATCAGTCTTCTTAAAACCTTACTCCCTCATAACTAGCTCAAGCATCTTATACCACTGTCCCGGTGCCTGTTTTAAACCATAAAGACTTTTCATCAATCTACACACATAGCCCTTTTTCCCTTTTTCCTTAAAACTCTCTGGCTGTTCCATATATATCTCCTTTTGCAATTCTCCATGTAGAAAGGTTGTCTTAACATCCAATTATTTGATTTCCAAGTCTAGTTGCTACTAAACTAAGCACTTTACGGATAGATGTAATTTTCATAAATAGTGAAAATAACTTGTTAAAATCTATACCTTTTCTTTAGTTGAATCCTTTAATAACCAATCTATCTTTGAATTTTAAAAGAGGATTGTGTTCTTCATGCTTAATCATAAACACCCACTTATTTTTTAAAGCTTTCTTGCCTTTTGGCAACTTCACCAGCTCAAAAGTTTTATTCTCATGCGAGGACTTCATCTCATGTTGCATAGCTCTAACCCATTTCATCTTATGTTCATCTATCATAACCTCTTGAAAATTCTCAAGTTCTCCCTCGCAGAAAGTAATACGTAATGATCATTAGAGTATCTAGTAGAGACTTGTCTTACTCACATAGATCTTTTTATTAGAACCTGAGTAGTCTCTAGTGTTGGTGGTTGATTCTAAACATCATCTTTATCATAATCTTCATTTGAATGATTTTGAATAGGATCATCATTAGTTATGATTAGCTTTCGATTTTAAACTTCATGTGTAAGTTATCTTGGCACCATTTTTGGAGGAATTAACTTTAAATCCACTGGGTCACCATCAGTTCTTGGAACATCCTTTTTCACTTTAACAATATCTTCAATGGTTTGATCTTCGACAAATATATCATCACAGCTCCGAATCAGCTTCTTCTAGACTGGATCGTAAAATCAATAGTAGAATTGATCTTTTGTATAACCAATAAATATACATTGGCAAGTCTTGAAATTAATCTTGGATCTCTCATCTCTAGGAATATGGATATAAGCTTTGCAGACGAATACCCTTAGATGATCATAAGAAATATCCTTTCCTAACTATACTTTCTCTGGAGATCCGGATTGTAAAAGGACGCAGGGTGAGTGATTTAATACATGTGCTGCTATGAATAAAGCCTCACAAAATGTCTTAGGCAACTTCACATGTAAAAGGAGGTATCTAACTCTTTCCATCAAAGTCCTGTTCATCCTTTCGGCTAAGTCATTTATCTGCGATGTCTTAGGAGGAGTAGTTTGATGTCGAATACCATACTCTTTGCAATAAATGTCAAATGGTCCAATGTATTCTCCAATATTATTTGTTCGAATTCCTTTTAACTTCTTCCCAATTTGTCTTTCAACTGAAGCATAAAATTGCTTGAAAACATTTGGCACTTGATCTTTAGTCTTTAAGGTTTATACCCACATCTTCCTAGAATGGTCATCAATGAAAGTTATATCGAGCATCATTTAGTGACTTTGCCATTTGCCCACAAAGATCTGAGTGTACCAAATCCAACATATTTTTCATTCTAGAAGGAGAGAAACTTTTGAAAGTAAATATTTGCTTTCCTAGAAAACAATAAACACACTTCTTTAAATGCACCTGGTCAATTCTAAATAATGCATTCTTTTTCATCAACTAAGTCATTCCCTTCTCACTTATATGATTGAGTCTCCTGTGTCATAATTAAGTTGCAGCATCTTTTCCACTAGATTCATAACATCATTGGAGAGCTTTATCTGTATCACTTATAACTTTGAGCACTTCTCACCTTTGGCGATTACCAAGGAGCCTTTAGTAAGTTTCGATTTGTCATCTTTAAAAGTATTGTAAAAACCTTCATCATCAAGTATGTTGATAAAGATTAGATTTATGCAAAAATTAAGAATATGTCTGACACCTTTAAGAGGCAATCTTATGTCAATTCTATCTCCAAGTAAATATTACCTTTTCCAGTTATTTTGGCCAAACCGTTATTTCCTATTTTAACAACACCAAAATCTCCTTGTATATATGATGAGAAGAGTTATTTATATAATGTGGTATGAATAGTGACGCCACTGTAACCTATCTAATTGAACTCACATGATGCATTATTCACATCATTGTCATATGAGAATGTGAAAGTCATCAATAGTGGTAGCCATCGATACGTGTTCATCATCACTACTATCATCTTTCTTGACTTCTTTGCCTTTTCTCTTTTCTTCTTTGATCTTGCAGCAGAAACTTTTGATATGACCCTTCTTCTTACAATGAAGGCACTTAATATTTGCATATTTATTTGATCTTCCTCTGCTCTTATCTCTAGAATTTGGACCTCTATATAAACTTCTCCCTCTGGATCCTGTGACTAGAACTTCTGACTGTATTGAATCTATATCTCATCTTTTCATTTAGAATTCCACTTTTTATAGATTCCATATTAACAACACCATCAATTGTAGAATTGGTAATTGAAATCTTCATAGTCTCCCAAGACTCTAGTAAGGAGGTAAGCAAGAAAAGGAAAAACACTTCATCATTGAACTTTGTGCCCAATCCTAATAATCGATCCATGATCCTTTGAAATTCATTAAAGTGATTTGCCATATAGGTACCTTCTTAATATTTTATCTGCACTAATTTTGTCAAATAAAATAATTTATTGTTATCAATTTTTTAGGTAAATAACTCACTCGAACTTATTCCACAACCTCTGTATGTGAGTCTCATTGTAGATATGGTTATATACATTATTTTTGACAAATTGCTGAATAAAACCACACACCTACTCATGCTTAAATGCCCACTCCTTGTCTGATTTATTTTCAGGTTTTGTTGTGATAAATATCGGTAAATGCATTCTTGGGCCGAACAGAAGATCTTTTATCTTATTCTTCCATATGTGGTATTTCGAGCTATTTAGGCTAATCCTCTTGCTTTTTTTTGCCTCCATCTTCAATGAGAAATCCTTTAACACAAAATTGAACATGGCTTTGATACTACATGTTGGGAAAAACTAGCGAATTATATCCCACAAATAAAATAAACAAGGTAACAATACACAAAAATTTAACATAGTTTATCCTTTAATTCCGACTATATCCACGGGCTAAACTCCGAATAAATCTTTCACTAATAAAAAATTAGCAAGGGAGAGAAAATGACATAACAAAACAATATCACTCACATATAAAGTGTTTCCCAAATTTATTATCCCTAAGACAATATTCTCACTAATTTTCACTCACTCTTTTAAGAAAACGTTTACTAAAAATACCTCAAAAAAATCACTTTTTCACAATCACCACATATCAGATCTATCAAGCATATACATAGAAAGAAGGAGGGTGAGTTTATTTATAAACCCTCCACCGCAAGCTGTGGAATGCGAGTTGTCGCTTAGCTTGCTAATTGCAGACTATTGATAGCTTATTGTCTTCTTTTATATATATATATATATATAATACAATCTTTTGTTTTTGAGGGAAATATAATACAATCTTTTAGAGCATAGGCAATAACATATGTAAGTTTGCACTACCTTACGAAAACAAACATGGTCGGATTATCATTACTTTCCTAGCATTAAATGAAACATTATTACCACTGCATCAGGTAGAAGCAAAAGCAGATACAAACCTAATCAATAATATTGTTTACATGCATGGAAACAACATGCTTTTCCTTGCTTAAAGGATCTTTTTCAAGGTTTAAAATAATGAATGACACAACGTGGAAAATTTTCTTTCAAATAACGTGGTTGGAAAAGCAAACCCATGTAGTCCCCTCTTGACTATAAATGCATAACAGCTTGGTTAAAGGTGGGTTGAAGCGTGAAAAAATGATTATCAATGTCTATGTTGTATATTGTATATTGAATCATGATTGAACCTTTAGTGACAACTAAGATAGTAATTCTCATCCTAATTATCTTTTAACAATCAAGTAATATTTGGAGATCAACAATTTCAGAAGAAACAATAAGTGAGTGAGGAATTGCTGGCGAATTTACTCGAACTCTAGGGTCATAGTTTTTTCTATAAGGTCAAGTAGCACAAGTTTTTCAAAATGTCTCATCAAAATTATAGTGTGTTTTCAACATATGCAGTGATTAAATTACTTAGCGAAGTGTAAAGAGGGCGAGAGATATAATGTCGAGGCAAAAGACGTAGTCAGAATTGGGTCAACATTAGACTTCTACATGTCACAAACTTTCTCAGAAACAAAAAGGAGAAGAAAAGACATTCATGCAAAAACATTAGTTTAATGCTTTTTTGGTGGGCTTGACTTTGACAAAATTGTTTCACAAACCAGGAATTTCAAACCACACCGCCTCCCGTCATCTTCACTCTTTATTTTGTTATATAATAATATTCTCCACATAATAAGTACAAAGTTATCGAGGTCAATAGGTCATGCTAGCTTTTCACGTGAGGAAATGAACATGTGTATCTTATCTCTCTCTCCTTGACTTTCCACCGTGTTTCCTTGAAACAACTAGATCCTGGACTCCTATATATCCACCTGCTTCCATTCATTTGTTTCAACACGGTTGTATACTCAGGTTGTTGATCGGTTAACAATTTATCTCAAGAGTTATTCAGTTGGTCAAATTTGAGCGAGTCTCGAAGCATTTAGGTCCTGCTTTGGTCATCTGAAAGATTCAGAAAGAGGCCCGCTAGTTCATCTTTGCCTGTGGATATGGATTATTCTTCTTGGGTTGATACTTCCTTGGATCTTAACTGTAATCCATTTAGAGGGCACGAGATGGGAACTGACGGGTTTGGATTGGCCAAAGAGATGGATGCCAGTTTGATGGAACGCCCGAGGAAGAACAACGTTTCTGTCAAAGAACAGGTCAGTTTCTGAAGATAACTTTCTGGGATCATTTCTTTTTGGTTTATTTCTGATATGGATTAGCATATCGTCTTCTGTCGTGTTTTCTTCTCCAATCTCTACTGGTACCTGGTGATCTTTTTCTTTTCTTTTTTTTTTCGAAAGCTGGATGTGTGCTGAAGACAGAGAATCATTCGTCCATGCAATAACAAAGAAACTGAAATTTTGCTCATTTCTTGTGTCTTTCTTTCTGTGACTAAACATAAAATTGAAAAATTTTCCAGGATTCAAGTTATCTTCCAGAAAACGAACGCAACTTTCCTACGATTCGCAAGTTGCAGTTGTTAAGATCCTTTATTTAGTAATGAATTCAACAAGTTGCAATTTTTTTTCCCCAAAAAAAGAATTCAACGAGTGGCCCTTAAGTTTCCATCTTTAAACTTGTGAATATCCAATTTCACGACTCCTAGTTTGCCTATTTAGATGAGAATTCAATAAGTTGATGAAAAATAGTGAAAAAAATCAGGAATATTTGTCTTTGTTGCTTTTCGTATTGGAGCTGAATTATCTGTACTTTCACTTACAGACTGGTGCTTTAGTGGAGGAACTGAACCGGGTTAACGCAGAGAACAAGAAGCTAACTGAGATGCTGACAGTAGTGTGTGAGAACTACAATGCTTTGAGAAGTCAGTTAATGGAGTACAAGCGTAAGAATCAGGACATCGAGGTTGTTAACTCTAGAAAAAGGAAGTCTGGAAACAGCAGCAACAATGATAACAATGTTGATATGAATGGAAATTCTGAAAGCAGCTCAACAGATGAAGAATCTCCCAAGAGACATAGAGAAGAAGTTATCAAAGCAAATATTTCAAGGGTTTATGTCAAGACAGAAGCATCAGACACGGGTCTGGTAAGTTCACATTCATTAGGATGTAGAATCCATGTGTAATTGGATAAAGAAACAGTGGATTTCATCGTTTCAACGGTTACTTTTATTTTTTTTCTACATTTATGCCTTCATTTATTGATAAGGGCTTACTTGCAGGTTGTGAAGGATGGATACCAGTGGAGGAAATATGGCCAAAAAGTCACCAGAGACAACCCTTGTCCAAGAGCTTACTTCAAGTGCTCGTTTGCTCCAAGCTGCCCTGTCAAAAAGAAGGTGAGCAGTCATGATAGCTCTATGTCGTTCTCCTGCTACATAAGTTCAGTTTCTTAGTGTATAAGAAGTTTGAGATATATAACATGAATCTTCCTGGAATGCCTCGGTCTGTCCTCAATTAGCAAATGCATTAGAAGCTAGTAGAGAAAAGGTCTGCTGAATGCGGATGGTCACCTGCTTTTAACTAAGTTTGCTGTATCACTTAACTATGTTGTTGCTTATCATTTAATGATAAAACCAATGAATTGTATTTTCCTATGATCCGAAGAGTCCTTTTACAAGTTATCTGATCAGATTATTTTTCTCTCTTTAGGTGCAAAGAAGTATAGAAGATCAATCCATCTTGGTTGCAACTTATGAAGGAGAGCACAACCATACAAATGCCGCACAAATGGAGGCAACGTCAGGTTCAAACCGTACTCTGACCCTTGGCTCAGTGCCATGTTCTACTTCACTTGCCTCAGCTGGACCAACCATCAATCTTGACCTAATAAAATCCAAGTCCAGCACTGATGTCAAAAATTCAGTACCAAGATTGGATGCGCCAGAAGTTCGACATTTTTTGGTGGAACAGATGGCCTCTTCCTTAACGAAAGATCCCAAATTTACTTCAGCACTTGCAGCAGCTATCTCAGGAAAAGTGTTCCACGATAATCAAACTGAAAAGCGATGAACCTTTTATATAGTATGTCAGTTTCATTAGAGCATTTAGGAATTTTGGACTTATATGTAAATACAACATTCAAACGAATGGAAAAACGTATCTGCTTAGACTTGCTTTTGATAAGTTGCTGCCAGTGCCTTCAATATTGTTGATCCATTTCAATTTAGAACTGATACAAGGAAATGTTTGTGGATTGGTATGACACTAAAACGAAGTACGTTAAAATTCAATCACAGGTGAAAAAAACGAAAAGGTCTTCAAATGGAGGATACCAGTATGGAATGCAAGAACTAAACGAGAGTCCCGTACATGGTTCACAAATTCTTCAATTAGGCGTTCCAAATTGACTGCTGAAGTTTTTGTTGGCACATGACTACTGCTCAACTACATAAGTGGGACCCCCATTGGTCTATATGCTCTGTTGGACTAAATTTGACAAAGTCTGCTGTCTTACCATCCAAAGTCCTTGGCCTAGTGTCTATAATGGATTTTATGCAGAGAGCAACTTGTGTCAAAGTAACGTCAAATTCTTTTTATACTTCTGTAGGTAGCAAGGTTTTGAAGCTCGAAACAGGCGTTCAATCCGAAGTTTTATTGGTCAAAATTTGACCGGTTTGATCATCTATTAAATCAGTATGATGTCATAATTATGTAATAATTATATATAATATTAGTAATATTAAAAAATAGAAAAATATACTAAATAATATAAATTTTTATACTTTTATTAGATTTATGAAAAAAAGGTAGGTTTTATTTGTGAAAGAATTAAAAAGCACATTAAAGAAAAAAGCAAAATAAAAAAATAATTGAATTAGTGACCAACCGGTTCAAACAATTTCAATTTAACTGATCAATTCGCATTAGTTCGATTACAAACTGATTTTTAAGAGTCACCTTAACCAAATAGCCTCCTGAGTGATCGGCCCGTTTAATCCAGGTTTCAAATCAGAGATAGGGAGAGTAGTGAGGAGTGCAGAATTGAAATTTTTACATCTGTAGTCAAACATAAGCGCCTTCTCTTCATGGTCCCCAGGATTTTACCACTTTTTCTACGATAGTTTGTGTCCTCCTGTGAAAAGTACCAGCTATTAAGGACTTTGCATCTCATAGGCATGCTGTCTAGTTTCTAGAAGGATCTTGACTAGTGTAAGCCTTTAGTTATTCATCCCTTGAAAAGTAGACTATAAGGTGTTCATCCCTACATGCCTATTGAAGATTGTGCACTTGCTCTGCTGATGCCCAAATTTGAAGGCCAAGATTTTGTCCACTAACAGTTCAAATAAATTTTTAATTAAAGTTATCTTCAGATAAATTTTTCATCAGTTTCTAAAGAAGAGAAAAAGGATCGGAGCTTGCTAGGATTTAAATGCATATTAATCAAATAAAAGATATTATCTTCATATAGTTAACCAAAGCCACAATCGTGTTACCTGGTAGAGATTCTGTCAAGTAGTAGAACAGTATGAAATTCGATAATATCAGATCAAAAGAATTTTAAGTTCATGTCACCGCTTAGGTATATAATTTGTTCATGAGGGAGCAAGTCGGCTAAGTTGCCGACTATTCAGGCAGGAATTTCAAAGTAGCACTTACGTCAAAGAAGCATTAATAGGTCCTTGAATCTGGGCCACAACTTCATGGAGTCCCTGGAGCTAAGTGGCTAAACCCGTGTGCCACCGACAGGTTGATTTCTGATATGCGAAAGAACACGTGACCTGAATAGAAAGAACGGAAGGGATGAATCAAATTGAAGAACAACTTCTTCCATGCCTTGTTTTTTATTTTTTATACATATACTAATTGCAGCATGATTTCTATTTGGTGTTTACGTTGTTTTATACTAATTGCAGCATGAACCAAAATGTATAAAATAACTACTTGCTGCAACTTTACAGTGGTATGTATGTATGTATGTATTAGCAACCACTCCACTCACCCCATTGAAGGGATGCAAAGGAGTGCGTCAACCGCATGCTTATTTGAATGAAATAGGCACCTATCTAGACAATTGTTGATACAGGAATCTAAAAAAAACAAGGTTCTTGAAACTCTCTAATCCTATTAAATCAAAACCTTAATATTTCTATTCTAAGAATATGCTAGATCAAACTCCAGACTATAAGTTTGAGACCCAATCCCAAAGAAATCATAAATTAATTTACGTTGCAAATACTTACTTATTGATGTAAATCAAATTCTTGAAGTAATCATGAAGGCATTCACGCCTCCCTTGAAGAACTCTCTTCTAAAATTTTATTAATCATCTAAATCTAGGGTTACAAGGTTATAATAAGGTATAAATACCCTTGACTAAGTCCTAACCCTAATAGGAATCGGTTTGCAAGTCCATTGAATGAAAACTAGGCTAATCCTAACAAATCTAGGAGTATCTAGTCCATTGAACCTAATCTGATCAAAGTCCTTTTAAGAATGGGCTAAACACATTAAAACAAATAAATAAGTTCATAAATAAGTACTTGGGCCTAAAATAAGAGAAAATAAATAACAAGTCCAAATTATCAAAAATAGGCCTAAATGGCTAAGTGCTAGCCTCTCCCAACGTCTCCTTTAATAAAGACACAAGCTTAGGCGTGCCTGGGTGTTCCTTTATGGATGTTTCAGCCTCCTTATGTACTTTACTTGTGATTTGGGCTTGAACAAAAGCTTGCATTACTTGTTTAAGCCTTGACGCTTGTTGCATTGTAATTAGACCATTTGGCAAAGCAAGATTGTCTTGGCATGTGGCACCTTGTTCTCTATTGCCATGGCTTCTTGTATCATTCCATCCCTCCTCAAAAGGATTTGTTCGCGAATCAACCTCTGCATTATCAAATGGAGAGAGATCAACAACATTAAATGTAGCAGATACTTAATAGTCACCTAGCAAATCAATATGATGTTCAATCCCCCTCAATAGTGGTAATCCTTTGGGCAACTCATTTGGAAAGACATTAGAGTATTCCTGCAAAACAAGTTTCACAACACTAGGCAAAGAATGATCAAGGTCAGTCTTGTTATAAAACAACTTCTTATACATAAGCAAAACCAATGGATTCTGCGTGCACATGACCTTCCTCAACTCTTTTTCTTTTGCAAAGAAAGTACTCTTTTTTTTCCACTCTTCTTTTCACTCTTCTCTCCTTTTTCAATTGCAATACTCTCTTTCTTTTCCTCACTAGTGCAATTACTCTCAATTGGGCCTTTGTTCTTATTTTCTTGAATGACCCTCTTTTTCTTTTTTTCTTTTTAAACTCTCGACCTTTCCAAGTTTCTATTCTTCCATAGCTTTTGCAAGCCTCAATTGATCCTCATGAACTTCTCTTGGTGAAAGGGGCACCAATGTGAAGTGTTTCTCTCCTATCTTGAATGAATACCTATTTTTGAATCAATCATACACTACACGCCTATCATATTGCCATGGTCTCCCCAATAGTAAATGACCAGCATGCATAGGAATTACATCACACAATACTTTATCAGAATATCTCCCAGTTGAGAACGCCACTAGCACTTGCTTGTTCACCCTAACCTCTCCACACTCGTTAAGCCATTACAACTTATAAGGACTAGAGTGTTTAATGAGAGGCAGCTCCAATTTCTTAACCAAAACTATGCTTGCAACATTGGTGCAACTACCTCCATCAATTATTAAACTGCAGATCTTACCCTTAATTAAGCAACATGTATGAAAGATGTTTTCCCTCTGCTCATCTACTTTTTCCTTCTTCTGCATATTGAGAGCATGCCTAACCACAAGGGCTTCATCTGGGACAAGTTCCTCTACCTCCATATCATTGTAATCCTCAAGCTCAGGCATTTCTTCTCCATCAGTCTCCTGTGACTCAATTCCCCCATCATCTCTCAAAAGCATAACCTTTCTATTTAGGCATTGTGAAGCAATATGACCAGATCCCAAACACTTAAATCATTTAATGCTAGAATGCTTACTAGAAGTAGAAGAAGCATGGGTGTTAGGTGTACCTTTAGGGTCAAACCCTATATTAAGCCTTTTGGGTGTCTCCTTGAAGTTCAGTCCCTTGTCTTTCAACTTCTCCTCTCTCTTAGGCCATTTTGAATCCTATGATTAGCTAGAAGTCGCCTTACTCCTTGCTACCACTCTAGCTTTGATTTGCTTCTCCACCTTCATAGTCATGTTCACTATGTCCTTAATCTCCACGTAGTGTTGCAATTCTACTACATTAGCTATCTTCCTGTTCAAACCACTCAAGAATCGTGCCATGGTTGCCTCCGGTTCCTCTTCTATATTGGCTCGGATCATAGCTATCTCCATCTCCTTGTGGTAGTCCTCCACTGATTTAGACCCCTGAGTGAGTCTCTGAAGTTTCTGGTGCATCTCCCTGTAATAGTAAGAAGGCACAAACCGCTTCCTCATGCATGCCTTCATATCGTCCCAATTAGTAATTGGCATCTCTCTATTTCTTCTCCTGGATGTCACCAACTAATCCCACCATATTAGTGCATAATCTATAAATTCAACAGCAGCTAGCTTTACCTTTTTATCTTCCAAAAAATTATGGCACTTAAAGACCAAGTCCACCTTCCTTTCCCACTTTAGGTAAGCCTCTGCATCATTCCTTCCCTTAAAGGTTGGGATCTGCATCTTGATGGATTTAAGGTCTTCATCTCTCCTATTAAATCGCTTAACTCTCTGAACTCTCCTAGGTCTGCGTACCTCAAACTCTTCCTCTTCTTCAAAGTCTTCCTCCTTTGGTTCGTACCGAGGTGGGGGCTGCTGCTGGCATACACCTATACACCTCCCCTGAAATTCCTCATATCTCCTTTGTCTAAGCTCATCCATCTGTCCCCTAATCTTAGTTAAGGCTAGATTGAACCTCTCAAATTGTTATTGCATGGCTCTCAAAGTGAAAACGATATTTGCATCTCCCCCTTGGTTATCGTCAATACTACCTCCCTGTGACATTGTAGATAAAATGATATACCTGCAAAACAAGGTTAGTAATAAACAACCTCATACACTCCCTAACGCGTTTCCCTCAAAATGATGTCATTCCCCTCGTATTTAAGTCACGACAATGACTCCCTCAAATAAGCTTACACACTCTTGCCTTTTACTACTTAAGTGATGTCTTTAAAGTTACTTTTCAGAAATCAATTCAGCAAAATTAGGCAAACAACAAGCAACACAAATTAATTGGAAAGAACAAGTAAATCTTAACAAGAAAAGAAATAAGAACAATTATAGAAGCAAAGTAATGCTCGGACAAAAATAAAATAGTATGCTAATACACGGATGGAAAAAATGTGTATGCAATGGTTTTTGTTTATAATTGAACAATATGAATGCAAGATTGTCCAATTCAATGTAATGGAACCAAAGAAAGGCACAAATAATAAAGTAAACTAAGAATCAAAGAAAGACACTCAAGATATTGTAAAACTCATCAAAACCTGAGAGCTCAAAAAAATAAATTAAATTAAATTTCAAATCTACCCAAAGTTTAAAATAGGCAACTCAACGTGTTTTTCAATGGGTTTTTTTGGATGTTGTTCACTCTTTTTTTTGGGTATCGTTTAGTTTTTTCCACTTCTTTTCACTCTTTTTTTAGTACTGTTCTTTTTATATTGTTTGCCTTTTTCGATACTGTTCTTTTTTTGGTACTATTCACATTTTTTTCACTACTGTTCACGCATTGTTTACGCACTGTTCACCCACTGTTTTCACACTATTCACGATATTGTTTGCGGTATTGTTCGCGCACTTTTTTTTAAGAATCAAATAAGAAAACACAATAAAGATACGTATGAGTTTAATATAATTAAGCCAAAGCTCTGATACCAAGATAATACGAAAACCTCAAGAAAACAAGGTTCTTGAAACCCCCTAATCTTATTGAATCAAAACTCTAATCTTTCTATTCTAAGAACATGCTAGATCAAACCCCAAATCATAAGTTTGAGACCCAATCCCAAAAAAATCAGAAATCAATTTACGTTGTAAGTACTTACTTATTGATGCAAATCAATTACTTAAAGTAATCATGAAGGCATTCACGCCTCCCTTGAAGAACTCTCTTCTAAAATTTTATTAATCATCCAAATCTAGGGATACAAGGTTATAATAAGGTATAAATACCTTTGACCAAGTCCTAACCCTAATAGGAATGTGTTTGCAAGCCCATTGAATGAAAACTAGGCTAATCCTAACAAATCTAGGGGTATCTAGCCCATTGAACCTAATATGATCCAAGTCCTTTTAAGAATGGGCTAAACACATTAAAAAAAATAAATAATTCCATAAATAAGTACTTGGGCCTAAAATAAGAGAAAATAAATAACAAGCCCAAATTATCAAAAAATAGGCCTAAATGGCTAAGTGCTAGCCTCTTCCAACATCTCCTTTAATAAAGTCACAGGCTTGGGCGTGCCTGGGTGTTCCTCTATGGATGTTTCCACCTCCTCATGTACTTAACTTGTGATTTGGGTTTGAACAAAAGCTTGCATTGCTTGTTTAAGTCTTGACACTTGTTGTGTTGTAATTGGACCACTGGGAAAAGTAAGTCTGTCTTGGTATGTGACACCTTGTTCTCCATTGCCATGGCTTCTTATATCAGTTGCCCACATTGTGCTCTTTGCCTTCTGTAGAATTCGCTATTTTCCTCACTTCTCTCTCATCGTTTTGTCCATTCTTGGAATTAGATGCAACTGAAGATATGGTCAATATGTATGTATATACTGTGACAGTTGGTCCTACACCCAAAACTCACTTCCAACAAGATCACTGCAAACAAACTTTGCTTTTTGGACTCTTGACTCGGAACTGGGTTACTTTCTATGAATAATCAAGTTTTGAGATTATAGTGAAGACAACTTTTAACAAGATTTTATTATAGAATAGTAGGAGATCGAGCACATTCCTATACCTAAGAAATTTGACGTGCATCTTCAATTTTATCTTTTTTTCATTTAATTTTGGGACAGTCATTAGGTCAAAATTCATAAAGAGTTCCCTGCATATCACGTTGAATCAAAATCTCATTCAAGTTTGAGCATATAAAATAAGAATTCTGTTAAGATCTTTGTATCTTTGTGTTGTCTTTTTTCACAAACATTGATGGAAATTATTTTGATTTTGCTGAATATAAGAGTAGCAGAAATTAAAGAACACAATATTTACTTGGTTCGAAAGCTTAAATGCTATCTACATCTAAGGATCTTACAATTAGTAGTTCTACTAGCTTCAAGAAAAGAACAAGTTACAAGAGGTGGAGTGATTTGGAAATACCTGCAAGAAGTTTATAAACTCTATATAGTACTCTTAAATAAGTACTCTAGCAACTCTTAAACTTTCTCTCTATTCTTGAATCAGATAACAATTGTATGTGCCTTTTAATGTGTGTGTATGTGACTCGAATTACATGTATTTATAGGCTATTGAAAAAGTTATTAAGTCTATGCCTATTAATTCTTCTACTTGTGCTTCTCACATGAGCTTCTCATATGACTCTCTCGTGTCTCATTAAAACACAAACTCCTCTTCTGTTCCTTAGTCATATTGCCTTTCTCTTTCTTCTTTGAATGTTTTTTAGACACTCTTCACACGCTCTTCCACACGTAACCCTAAATCTTCAAATTTTTTCTCAGATTGATGAATCTTTGTTAAGGGTTTATAGAGAAACTAGTGAATATCTTCACATTTATTCCCCCATCTTCATTAATCTTCACGTAGTTCATCAATTTGTGGGCGATTTAGTAACCAAACCCTAATTTCACCGAAATCGTGAGATGGAGTTAAAGAGTCTTCGATGGTTGTCGTCTTCAATGGGCTTCACTTATCTGTAGATAGTCTCTACAGAAAGTGAACTTCCTTGGAGTGACAGCCTTCGTTCCAAAATCTGAGGGGTTTGAGTCACTACATATTTTCTCCAGTGTGAAACCCTTGTGAGATTCTGTCTCTAATGAAGTGGAGCCTCACATCAATGTGCTTGGACCTTTCATGCAGAACTGGATCCTTACATACTGCACTTTGACTGTCTGTGAATATTGCTGATTTTGCGATGTTGATGTTGATGTTGATTTCCTTTATGATGCCTGATAACCATAACAACTCTTTTACTCCTTCTATAGTTGCATAGTATTCTGCCTCTGTAGTTTATAAAGAAACTATTGATTGTTGTTGTGCTTTCTAACTGATTGTGTTTCCTGCTAATCTGAAGAAATATGTTGATATTGATTTCCTTATATCTTTGTCTGCTACATAATCTGCATCCACAAAACTAAACAAGGACATTTTATTGCATTTAGCTAGTTCAGCCTTTGAAAAACATAATCCATAATTTATAGCTCCAGCAAAGTATCTGAGAACATTCTTCAGCCCTTGCCAGTGTTCAAAACTTGGGTTGGCCATAAATTTGTTTAGAATACTAATTGTATAGGCTAAGTCAGGTCTTGTACATAACAAAGCGTACATGATGCTTCCAACTCCAACATCATAGGGATAGTGTGCCATAACTTTCTGTTCTTCCTCTGTCTTAGGACTCTTACTAGAAACCATATGTAGATGTGATCCTATAGGGATAGGACTTGGTTTTGCTTGTTCCATGTTGAACTGAGCAAGAACTTTTCTGATGTAGTTTCTTTGAATGAGCCATAGCTTTCCTTCCCCCTTGTTTCTGATTATCTGCATTGCTAAAAGCTTTTGTGCTTCTCCCATATCCTTCATGTTGGATCCAGTTTCCGGAATCCAACTCTTAATCCATAAAACGTGGGCATGTTCCAAATAAATCTCCTTAACCTTTTTCGATTCATCTTGAAAATCATTCTTGTAAACATGCTTTCAGAAACATGCATCTTGTTTTCAAAAATTCCACTTTCATGGTCTTTTCCTTTTTGAAAATCATCACTCAAATCATGTAACAAACATATAACGTATTTCACAAATTATTCATGAACAATAATGCAACACTTATGATGCAAATGAAATCATAAAATTTCTTTGATTTTAAAGAAAACCGTAATAACTTATTTACTCTATTATAAACATGTACCCACCTTGATTTCCTTATTCAAAATTACTTGCTCAAAGTTGCCTCATACTTTGCTCCTCTTGCTTTCCTTGATTTCCTTTAACAATAGCCAAAAATTCCATTCAATAGGAATTCCAATTTATGTTCAAGTAAATGAAGCAATTTGATAATACTTTCTTCTAGAAAAATGTTCCCTATTGTCTTAAGTTTCTAATGACTCCAAAATCATTCAATTTGGTTAAGTACTCTAAGAGTTATATCCAAAACATTTTCAGACTATTCTTATACTGAAATAACATTCTATGATCAACTTCCATCCAAATATTGAAATTCTTAGAAACTGAATTACAACTTCATTTCTCATAAAACTTGTAGCCCTATGTCTCTAGTTTATAACGAATCAAAAATCACCTCATTTGGACATCTACAGCAAACGTTATGCCCAAAATACTAAAGCATGTTAGTGCTGAAAAGCTGGACCTCGCCGTGACGAAGGAGCCCGCCGTGGCGAGGATGCTGGAGCACGTCGCGACGTGCGCAACTGCAAGTTGCGACGTGCTATCCCAGAAACCTACGAAAACCTGTTTTCTTGGCATTTTTCACTTATACACTTCCCATCTTTCAATTATAATTCATCTTAACCCTAAAACATCATTCTTACTTCATTTCTAAGCTCATTCTAACCCAATATCATTAACAAAACATCAAAATCTATCTTTGATCATTAACCTTAAATGTGAACACTTTCCTATAGAATTCACTAACACTTTCTACACATGATAAGCTATATTTGGGTTTCATCTAACCAAGACAAGATGGAATGAACTTATACTTACTTGTTTAGCTCCACGATTCTTCAAGATCTTTACAAACCTTAGCTTTCCTCTTTTTCTCTTCTTCTTCCACGACTTCTTCCTCCATTTTCAAGCAAAACAATAACTTCTTCTTTTTATACCCTTTAATATTCTAAAAAGTCCAGTTTGCCCTCCATATCAGCCTTATATCTTATAAATCTTAAGTGAACTTCCAACGATGCCCTTCATTCATTCTTATAACATTAACACTTAACTTCAATTAACCAATGTCATACAAATCCTACTAACCTTGACATAAA
Source organism: Erythroxylum oxycarpum (assembly GCA_025629785.1). NCBI lineage: Eukaryota > Viridiplantae > Streptophyta > Magnoliopsida > Malpighiales > Erythroxylaceae > Erythroxylum > Erythroxylum oxycarpum. Next base: position 13,907,725 of record JAOTAZ010000001.1, on the reverse strand, counting down.
TAATTAGCTCCAAAAATTAATCCACCAAACCTTATAATTTATTTAAATCATGCTTAATTCATCAAGAAAAATTTCAGGGGCCAACAAAAAGAGTATAATTAGGAATAGAAAGAGATAACCAATAAGAAGTTGATCCAAATAGAGTTAATGTAGTTTTAGAAGAGCTTTTTCTCCATTATAAAGAAGATGGGATCAATTTAAGTGAGAAATCTAGTTGTGTGGATGATAGTGGTTCAACCACACATGTCATTTCTATGAGAGAATATTTTTGTTCCTATACTAATTGTATTTTTAGTGATGTGCATATGAGAAATAATGGAGTGGCTTAGGTTATTGGCACTAAAGATGTGTATATTAACACTAATAACGATAACAAGTTCTTATTAAAGAATGCGAAGCATGTCATAGATATTAAGTTGAACTCGATTTTTATTGAATGACTTAATAATGGCAGGTACATCAATATCTTTGGTAATGGTTAGTAGACGTTAAAAATATGAGTCTTATTATGGTTAGAGGTAGAAAAATATCTAACCTATATTTGATGGAGGTTGAATATTATAACGATGTTGTGTTGTTGCTGGACCCCGGTCCCGAAGCCCAACCGTGGTGTCAGACCCCGGTCCCGAAGCCCAACTATCTGAATCGGAAACGAAAAGCGCTAGCGGGTGCCCATAATTAGGGTTATCCCAACGAGCCCTAAGGGGGTACAAAGTGAGATTTGAAATAAAAAACAGTCAAAAAGTCAACATACTAAAGTTGACCAAGGCATGTCTGTTCGTTAAATAGACACTCCTGTCCGTTTAATGGACAGACACTGGATAGGGTGACCAATTTCACCCGAGAGTGTCCGTTAAACGGACAGTCATGTCCGTTTAATGGACATGCACTGGACAACAAGTCCAGAACCCCTTCCAAGCCTTTCCACCCTTCATCCAAACATCAAACACACTTCTAAACATCCCTAAATGACACCATCCAAACAAGACGACTTTAACAACATTCAAACACTACTTCAAATGCATCAAACACTAAAATATGAACTTAAACATAACTTCAAATTCTCATCATCTCCAACCTCTAACTTTAACACCTAACTATCAACATGCTAAACACAAATAATTCACACATCTTATACAATACTTGCGAAGCTCAACCACACAACTTCAAAACTATTCGAGTACTAGCAAAAAGACAAAGTCAAGCAATATACACATCCAATACAATCAATATGGCACAAGTCACAAAACTTAAAGAAAAGGGAACTTCCAAGTTCCTCATTCATTTCTATTTCAAAAGGAAGTTCATACAAGAGTTTCCATTTATAGCTTTACTAACATATCAACATTACATCGAATACTTTTACAAGGGTTACAAAAATACAATTGATGATTCATGATC
>JAOTAZ010000001.1:13860421-13874952 GCA_025629785.1 Erythroxylum oxycarpum | reverse complement strand
GATAGCTTTATAAGCATATTGAACATTGAGCATCAATGTATTTTTGTAATTTATATTAAGGCTTTGATGTGTAATGTTGATATGTAATTAAAGCTATGTATGAAAGCTTTGTATGAACTCCATTTTGATTTGGAAATGAATATAGAACTTGAGAAGTTCCCTTATGTATGTGCTTATTTATCTTGTTGTGTACAATGCCTATTTCAGGTTTTCATAAGGGTAATAATAATTGCGTGTTGACTTCATGGAGAAATCTAGGTTGATTTGGGCTGTTTTAGACAAAATGGTCTTCTTGAACATTTTAGTTTATCCTTTTATCTTTTCAATGGTATAAGGCTTGTGAAATTTGGGTATCGAAGTTGAGAATTATGACTTTACAATTGATGATGTTATGTGGGATGTGTGAATATGACAGCTTTGGTGCATGATGAGAGTCTATGTGTTCTATAAGTTTTTGAGGTGTGATTTGGGAGTTTGTTGCATTTAGATTGGTAATTGGATATTTGAGGAGTGTTATTACACTTGAAAGGTTGAATTTGAGGTTATTATGAGTGTACATGGTGTTAGGATGGATGTTGGAAGCATTGGAGAGGCTTTGGAAGGAGTTTTGGGTCACCCATGTTCGTTTTACGGACATTAGGTCCGTTTAACGGACCTTCTTGGGTGAAAAAGGACCCTTTGCCCAGTGTATGTCCGTTAAACGGACATTGTTCGTTTAACGGACCTTCTCGAATGAAAAAGGGTTGTTTAGCCAGTCTATGTCCGTTTAACGGACAACCTCGGGTTAGCTACAATAAATTGCGATTTGGACTAGTTTAGAGGCCGAATCTCGCTTTGGGTCTTTATAAGAATTGTAGATCTCGATGTCTTCTTTCCAATGGTCTAAATCAGACATTTGTAAAAAAAGTTATGACAATCGCGCCAAGACATGTTCAGTTGGACTAAGGATATGGACATATTTGATTCTCTTGACCATAACTCCTTTGTCCGACCTCCAAATTGAGTGATTCTTGAAGCATTGGATTCCTATCACGTTTTGCTACCTTTAAACAAAAATTGGTAGCTTTTGGCTTTGAATTCGAAAGGATTGATTCCAAGCAATTGAGGGTTTGTCAAAATAACCCTTTAAGGAAACCCGCTTATACTTTTCGGCTTCGTATAGGATAGTTGGGCTTGGGGAACGAGGTCTAACCCCTTGGTTGGGCTTCGCGAACGGGGCCCAACACGTGAGAAGATGCTTTGAAAAGAGGAAGGCAACAATCTAGACAAATTCATCATTGTCAACGTTCACAATCATTTCGGTTTGCATATGATGATCATGACCCAGATTCTAGACCATAGGTCGGGCTAAAAAGTCCACAACCCATAATTGAGAATATTTATTAACTTCTCAATGTTGTTGGAAAGGAACATTAGTCCGTTAAAGTTAAAATCCATGATAAAATTGAGCCTATTATCCCTTCCAGTCATGTTACTTCTCTAGCACCTATCTTATGTCTGATGATATGACCTTATAAGGAAGAATTTCTTCCTATGGAGAGACAGACATATGACACTGATATGGTTATTTTAAACCCTTATAAATATAAATTACTTCTCATGGTACCCTTATCTCAAATCCCACTAATAAGGTACTCAATTGGCAGACAGACAATACTATTGTTCAAATAATGTTCTTTGACTCATTGATAATAAGATTGATGATCTTACTCAACAAACACACTCAAAAAAGGGTAGAATCGTGTCTTCTCAAATCCAAAAGTTGTATAATTCATTATGAGATAAAATGGTTCAACTTGAGTTTGATATAAGAAGATGTATTAATACTCAATATTTTGGACTTGATTTCACTATAAAAGAATAAGAACTCAAAAGAGTCAAAAAGGCACTTTAACATATAGACGCAGATATGTAAACAAAATAATCAAAGACTGTTTATGGGGCTTGCCCTGTAACTTTTCCAATCATCTAGCCTATTTATTCAACTCCAACTTATCCAGAAGTAGCTGATTATGAAAAGATATTTAAAATAAGATATCTTATGATTAGATAATAGGCTACTCACCAGCCCAATAGCATAACAAGACCTATAAAACCTACAAGCCCATGGCTGAAAAGAAAAATGATCCATCAATTTCTTAAACTAAGTTTATTGATCCTTGGATATAACCTTTCCAAATTAAAACTCCACCAAATTCACCACCTAGAACCTAACCTATTCAATCAACTAGAAAGACAAAGACCTTTTATAAGAGTTCATTACAACTCTTAAACCAATTTCTAACTCTAACTCAAATGAATCTAAAAGTCAATTATCAGTATTTGAAGATTTTGAACAATCTTTAGAGGTTTTTGAACAATTTACAGACTTATTTTTATTAGCCCAAACTATGATGGCTATGCCAGATACTTCTCTACCCACAAGTTGAATCAAAAATTAGTTGAGCTGAATTAACAAGGACTGAACCCCTACAACCTCATCCACTAACTATACAAGTACCTCCACCACGACCTACCTTAGGACCTTCGTTTACTTTTGATGATCTTTGACCCAAACAGTGGAGAGATTATCTACATAAATTTTATGCTTGGATTGATTTACAAATGACTCAACTTGATACTACTTTAGGAGATATCTTGTGTGAATTTACTTCTTATTTTATTGGTACTTTAAGAGAATAGTGGAAAAGTCTGGATTACTATCAAAAACTCCAATATATTCATTCAAGTTGCATCTTTAAGTATTGTTCTTGGTGTTATCTATAAAGGTTTTATCAGATATTTTTAGCTCATTGATAAGCAAAACTGCCAATAATATTTGAAATGAAATGTTGTTCTTTGGATCGGAGAGATCTTCAAAAGCATTATCAACATATGAAGGACAATATTACCTATTTAATGATTTCAATAATGTTAATATCCATTAGACATTCATCGCATCTCTTCCATATGAACTATAACCTAAAGTTTAAAGGACCATTACAAATTTACATTGAGATATGAGAGAAATATCTCTCAAAGAGATTTATCAACTTGCAATAACATCTCTTAACAAAATATTTGATCAGTATGTGTTTTTAAAAAACATGATTAAAGGTGATCCTCTTCTAAAAACTGCTTACGAAAAGCCTTATCTAAAGATCAAATATAAGGAGAAAGAAGATTGTGAGTGTCATATTGAAAAGAAATATATCATCACAAGAAGTTCTCCTATAGATGATATAAAAAATCCTAGGTTTATACTAAAGGTTATAAAAACCCATTCTAAAAAGCATATCATTGTTTTGTTTGTGTCAAATCAGGACATTTTGCTTAATAATGTCCTAAACAGACCAAAAGGGATTTAAAATTATTGGAATCTATTAAGGATTTCATTCTAATCCATAACAACAACAACATTGAAGAATAATCCAATTAAGATGAAGAAATTAAATTTATTGTACCTATCGATTCCTCTGATGATGAGTTTGACTCATCTGAAGATTTAGCAGATGAAAATGTTGATACTAAGGATGATAATTTATATATGCCACAACAATCATGCTTTAAGTTATATTCAAAGCCTATCAATATTCCTCGTCCTTATGTCCATATCCAATTGTTACAACAAAATACATATGATAAGCCAGTTATAACTATTGGATATATGAATACTGGATCTTATTAAAATGTTATAAAGCTTAACATCTTACCTCCATAAGGATGGATATCTCATGATGAATATTTTAGTACTACTGCTAGAAAGTCTTTCAAAATTGAGCTCATTATAAGAAGGAAAAGATAAGTTTTTTCTCTAATTGTGGTATGTGGATTAAAGTTCTTTACAGTAGTTTATTAGACCCAGACATCCTGATTGGCATGGATGTTTATTACAAGGCATCACCATTACAAATTCTAACTAGTAGTATCAAATATCATAACAATTTTAGTGTTTATATTGGTATACATATTATGTTCAGACTCTCTTAGGTTCCTACTTAATATAAAAGTCTTACGAGATCAATTTTTTATAGCATTATCATAAGAACCATACACAGTTCTCATATCTTGATCCTCTCTAGAAAAATCCACAAATTTTCATTTATTTAACTTTTGAAAAAGAATAAGAATACTAATCTTAAAAAAGCTACTCATCTTGGAATCAATCCTGATGATTTGAAGTTGGCACAAGAGGAGTGTGCCATATTACTTCAACAAGGATTAATTGGGCCCAGAAAAATAGATTAGGCTTATCAAGCCTTTTATGTGAATAAAAATGCTGAACAATGAAAAGGAAAAAAGAGGCTAGCCATTGATTATAAACCTTTTAATGCATTCATTCAAAATGAAAAGTTTCCTCTACTAAAAATCAATACTCAAGTCTTATTTCTTAAAGAAGCAAAAATCATTTTGAAGTTTGAATTAAAAACAAGTTTTTAGCAATTAGAAATAGAGCTTATGAAAGATACAAAACAACTTTTTACATTCCTAATGCCTAATACTAGGGGACTATTATGCCACTTAGACTTAAAGTCGCTCCATCATTATTTCAAAGGGCCATGACAAAAATTTATGAGCCCATCTTATCTATTGGTTTGATCTACATTGATGAAATTTTACTATATTCCATGACCCATGAAGATTATAGAGCACTAGTCCAATCCTTTTTGATCTTACCAAGCAATATAGGATCATGTTCTTAGTTGAAAAGAATTTATGGATATGAGCATTCATGAAGAATTTTATTATCCCACCCTATATATTGCTAGTGAGTTATTATATTTTCTTAATAAAAATATCAGCTTAAAGCAAGCATAACAATTCCTTGGAATTGTCAACTATGGCTAATTACACCAGCTCTTTATCAAGATTATTAACAAAGAGTCCAGTAATATGAAATAAAGGGCATAATAAAGTTATCTATTACTTAAATTAAGTAAGTCAACATCCACCACTTCACAGATTATAGTGCTTACTACTGAAAATTATATTGAAAATTCCTTATAAAGGATAACTCATCCTTTAGACAGATGCTATTGACAATTATTAGGTTTTTATCTTGATATAAGAAATTGATGGGATACATCATTATTATGACCATGTTAAGGGCCAATTCAAAGAATCAGAAAATCACTACCATACCATCTATAAAGAGATTTTTGTGATAAAAAAGGCAATGAAAAGTTTAATTTCAACCTCAGCCCATATCAACTTATGGTGGAAATGAACAACACATCCTTCCTTAAACTCTTTGAGCCTAATAAAAAGATTTGTCTTGAAAACCAATTACTTCGTTAGAAAGATAGCTTCTCTTTCTATAAAATCACAATTTGCCATATCAAAGATCATAACAATGTTATTTTCAATTTTGTAACATCCCGTCCCTATATTAAGAGTTAAGACCCAAACTTTCAGTAATTATTAGCTCAAAGAGAAGTTAAGACAATGCATTTTCCTGCTCATGCATCATGTTAGCATATATGCACATAAATACTGAATGTTTTCGTGTAAAAAGTGGTACAAGCATTCATTGACAACTTCCGGGTATAAATGATATTAAATGTGATCTTATTGAAAATGAAAAGTAGAGGGAGTAAAAAGAGTAATCTTGGTATGAGTTGTGAGAACGAAAGCTGTAGAAACCAAATTGGTAGTGATCTAGAAAATGTTCCCTATGTGTTTTTTAGTCAATTGGCCATAACATTTTCTCTAGTTATATAAATGAGATGATTCTTAATTTAGATTAAACTAGAAATGTATGGCTACATTTTTTATGGAGATATCTAATTTCAGTTATGTCTTTAAGAGTCTCAAAATTTCATGAAGTTAAGAATTTGGTGCAGTATGTTGGTATATGAATGGAAAATTCATCTTCAGACTTTAGGGGAAAAATTGGGATTGATATAAATAGATTTTGGCAATGTTGCCTTTTGCAAATTGTATATCTTTCTTTTATCTTTCCAAAGGTATATAGTATGAAAATTTTAAACGTCGGAGTCAAAAGTTATGATCCTTATAAGTGGAGATGTTCTGGAGCAAAAGTGAGATGATGGAAGTGTGACGATAGAAATGAGACGATAGAAAGTAAGACGATGGAAGTGAGACGATAGAAAATGAGACGATAGATAGTGAGACGATGACAGTGAGACGATGGAAGTGAGACAATAGAAAGTGAGACGATGGAAAGTGAGACAATGGAAGTGAGACGATAGAAAGTGAGACGATAGAAAGTGAGACCATGAAAGTGAGACGATAGAAAGTAAGACGATGCAAAAGTGAGACGAGGCAGAAGTCAGACGATAGAATTGGCCTTCGAGGTCTTCACAAAAGTTGTAGATCTAGAAATCCTCTTTCTAATAGTCTAAAAATGGAATCAATCCAACATCTATAGTAAGAGTTATGGTGATCGCACCAAGGTATGTGCAATACACGTAAAGATATGAACATATCGGATTCTTTTGGCCATAACTTCTTATCTAGACACTCACATGACTTGATTCTTGAACCATTGGATTCTTAAGACATTGCTCTACATCTATACCAAGATTCATAGCCATACAAAGTGTATGGAGAAAGATTGAGAGAAAAGAGTTAGACGGGTACAGTGAGTGTGTTTTTCAATAATATGAACTGGTGTTATCTCACTAAACATACTTCAGTATTTTGATGTTTTCTAGATCAGTAGATGTCCAAATGAGATGCTTTTTGATTTGTAAAAAATTAGAGACATGGAGCTACAAATGGTATGAAGAACTTGGGATCCAATTTAGTCTCTAAGATGTTTAAATATTATACGGAATTGTTCGTAGTGTATTGTTTTAGACAAGAGCAGACCAAAAATGTTTAAAGTATATCTTTTAAATCACTAAACCAAATTGGATGATTTCAATGGCATTAGAACATAAAGAAAATGAGGGACATGTTTATGGAGGAAAGTGCTATGTTATATTATTCAAGGGTACTATTGGCAAGTCACTTAAGTATAAAAGACATAAGGCATAAATGGAAGGGCAAATGGGATAATTCTCAATCATTAAGAGCATAATTGGAAGAAAAAGTGTTGTCCTACTTATAAATAAAGAAGAAAACATGATGGGAAGATTCTAGAGAAGCAAAATGAGTGGATGAGAAAAGAGATAAGAGAGAGAAAGCATGAAAAAGAATGAAAACATGCTAGGGTTTTAATTTCCTTAGCCTTCAAGAGAGATTTTGAAGTTGTTCAAGGAGAGATAAAGTAAGAGAAAGAAAAGAGCTTCCATTTGAGCTAAATATCTCTTCACTTGGTGAAGAATCAAGGTATGATCAGTTGAATCTTTGAATTTTTAGCATGATTCTAGTTTATGAAGTTTAGAAAAATGTTGGGGTTTAACTATACTATAATCAATTTTTGTGATTTTGCATTGTGAGTTTTTAAGTTGACTTCTATTGAATGAGATTTGGTTTGTTTTTAGGAAACCAAGAGAATCCTACCCAAGAACAAGGGGAAAGACAATTGTGACTTAAAGTTTTTCAAACCAACTAGGTCAAGTGTTCACATTCAGGCATTCCTAGACTTTGAAAGCAAATGTTAATCTTGAGCTTACTGTGAGTGGACCTAGATGGTCTCGCTTCATTGTTTGCTTTGTTTCATTTTTTATAAATTGACTACAAAATGCTTAGATGAATGTTAATTAGATGAATTAAGTGTATTGAAGTGATTGCTAAGTGTTCTTTGAATGTGTAATTGCATGCAAGTGAAGATGTGAATTCTCAACTATATGTTGAATGCAGAACTACATTCCGATGACAAGTGAATATGACTGAATAAGAGCATGTAAATATGAGTGATGCATTTCATTTCATGAATACATGAAACATAATGGAGTTGTGACCAGAGTAGCCACCATTTAGAGCTAAAAGCTCAACGTTCAATGAGCCCTACATGGGACAGTTATCAATGAGCCCTGTATAGGACAGTTACCAATGAGCCCTACATGGGATAGTTACCAATGAGCCCTACATGGGACAATTATCAATGAGCCCTATATGGGGCAGTTTAGGCACTCGGTTATAACAAAGTAATAAATGAAAAGTGAGTCTCATTTGCATTACATATGCATAATATGAATGATTAACTATATTGGTTATGAAGTGTGAATTTGAATGTGAAATGTGATATATTATGAATGTGAATCATGTGTTATGTAACTGGGTGAGCCATTGATGATGGTCACTCACTGAGTTCGCAAAACTCACCCAAAATTTGTAAATATTTTTCAGATCAGAAGAATACCCCGTTAGGCCAACGAGAGTATGCATGCAACATTCCAATGAAGATTAAAGGTTGGGACCAGTTCGCGTCTGCATTTCATTGCATTTCTTTATTTTGTATTGAATTGTAAATTCCGCATCTTTTTGTATAAATTTGTATTTCGAATTGACTCAAATGTATTGTATTTGTGAAAGGGCCCAATGGTTATTGAAAAATTCTATTGATGGTTTTGTGTTAAGTGACAATGTTTATAAATAAATGTGGCCCCAATTTGAGTAATGATTTCCATAAATTGTGTTATTGATTTTAAAAAAATTGTACTGATTTTCAAGTGATTGAGTATTTTAGCATGCCACCCTCACGGGACACGGACTCGGATATCATCATCGATGTCGGGTTCAGGTGATTGCGGGAGTGGGGTGTTATATAGGTGGTATCAGAGCCCAGAAGTACTATCTTATATGGGCATTCTGAAATATGTGTCAAGTTATATGGATATGCATAGTAGATATGTGATGGCAGATTACGACAACTAATCCCCAGTATGAGTCATATGCATAAGCATTTCCTTAAAAGTTTGAGCGATTAAAAGCATTGAAAAAATTGATGATCTGACAAAATGTGAGAAAATAAAGGTTTATGGACATTTTGGAAGTGAGAAATAGTATTTGGATTTGTATGATAAATAACGGTTCAACACAATGGGGATGTGTACCCTTAAAGGTGACATAAGTGTGAACAGATATGTTGTTATGGATTGATTTAAAAAAATGAGAATATAAGTAGAAATGAGGAGACTAAAGTGTACAGACAGAATGAAATGAAATAATAAAAGGATGAATTCGAAACCGAAATGGTTATGTGAGTATTGTGATAAGAGTTGTAATTCAGTATAAGGATATTGTGTTCTAGTGGTACGTCCTCAAAGGTGATATAAATGTAAATACACTATCATGGGTTGTTTGAGAAAAAATAAGGATATAAGTAGAAATAATAAGATGAAAGTGTATAAGCCAAGTTGATATGACCTTGAAAGGTTGAATTTAGACATAGAATGGTTGTATGATCAGCGATATAAGAATTTATTATTCAGTATGAGAATATATGTGGAATGGAGATTTAAGCTTCATATGGGTTATGCCCCTACCATTATAAATTGATTGAGAATAAATATGTGTGAGATGAAATAAATGACAAGTGGACGATGAGACAATGATATTGATATATGAAAAAGTTGTGAGTCTAGATTCAATTGTCATTGTGAGTGCACATCTGATAATGGGTTCACCATGAAAAGTGAAAATATTCAGCCTATATAAGTAATATGCGTGGAGGTGATATAGGAAGTAATCAGTGACTTATTAAACAAGTTCCAATCATAGTTCCTATAGTTCAAAGTTCAAGATGGGTTAGAGCAAGATGTGAGAGTACTTGTAGTGATCAGCTGGGAAGGAATTGAGATTGTTAATGATGTTACCATAGGTGATGAATTTGAGAAAAAAGAAAAAAAGGAAACGATTAAGGCATTATAAGGGACTGGCATCTAATCTTCACGATCAGGGATTGGCATGAAAAGGAAAAGAGTATCTAGAATTGAATGGGCTTAAAGTATCCCTAGTATGAGCCACCAATTGGTAAATTGCCATAAAGACATCTCTAGATAAGATGTAATGATTTTGGTGTTATACGCCAAGGCATCAAAGTAGATGAAATTGTCTAGTGCTTCACTGAGATACGTTACAAGGAATGTTCTGATCATGTAAGCTATGGTATAAATTGATCCTATTGAGATATGATGAACAATTGAAATTGATCTTCTTGAGATACTAAAAATGAATGATAAGTAATTATGGAAAATAGATGATTTATAAGGGTTTCATAAACAGTATCGATGATTGTAGCAAGAAATCTTCTTTTAAAAAAGAATTTCCCTAAATTAAGTTCAGTTGATCAGACGATTTAGTTTAAGAGTGGTCATTAAAGAAACAAATCGGAAACGAATAGGTAATAAATCAAAAGTGAATAATGGAGTCTTGTCCCAAGCTGAGATTTAGGCATAAAAAGTGGAATATGGAGAATGTATACAGTATATTTGATGTAAATATGTTAGGGGAAATACGAATTGAATTTGTGATACCAACATGCAAAGTGAAGTATTCAAACAAATTGAAATGGGTGGAGGGACTAGTATGATTGAATAGGCATTTGAATAAGTAGATGTGAACTAAAGGAAATCGAGTGAAGAAAAGAAAATCATAGAGAAAAGAAATCAAGTGGGAAACTGAAAATGACATGAGATAATGTTATCTTCATTGAGGAATTAGTCACTTAAGGAATTGTAAGAATTCATTTTTTGATATAAGGAAATTTAGGTTATTTCTACTCGAGATATCAATGCCTCGACAGTATCATGAAGTTGAAAATTTTAGTGATCCAAGTAAAATCAGATCAACTGGTGATGATAATCATAGATGAGATCTTGAATGTAGTCGAACAGCTAAAAGAAACATTTGAAAAAAAAGGATGTAAATCGTATGAATGATGAATATAAGAAGAATTTCGAGGATCTATAACCTCAATGTTAATGATGCCATTTGGATTTGGAGATTATGCAGTATGTAATGAAGATTCACATTAGAAATTATGATACAATATTTTGTAACAATATAAAGTGGTCTTATAAGCATAAAGACGATTAAGGTCTTATGAGTTGATTTTGATACATAGTTTAGAATTGTTATAATAGAAACTTCTTTGGGTTTCTGGAGACATTAGATGTGCCAAGTCATTTTTGGAATGTACAAATTATGTAAGTTTGGGGAAATTATTGAGTTTGAAGAATGTAAAAATAAGTGCTATACTGGTAAAGGTAGTGTGTACTCTGACACATTGAATAGACAATTCGATAATGAAATAGTGCAAATTCAGATATTAAGGTTACCAAATCTATTGCAATGAACAGTGTAAGATGTTGAGTGAAATATGGGGTAAAATGAAGTGTTACTTGCTGCATTGAAATTTTTTTGATCAGTTATATTGGAAAGAAGTAAGAAAGCCTAAGAGCTAAGGATTTAGAATTGTGAGTCCCCTAGAAGAATTGAAAATGAATCTGAACTTTCTAGTGGAATTGGAAGAATGATATTTGGTGATCGAAATAAGAAGTATGTGTACCTGATAAAGATGATTGAGCAAAGGAATTGTTAGAGAAGCCTAAGTAACAACCTAAGCTAGATATCCTAGTAGGAATACTCTAAGAGTCTATTTTAGCTGCTAAGGATGTAGAAACAAGTGGCTGAATGTTTGTAACACCAACAGTTTAACTGTTAAGATTATGTTTGAAGCTTATATTTTGGAGTTTATAGTAATATGAGATTGATGTATAGTTCCAATTGGGATAACAATTGTTATTATAGTGACATCATTACAATACTCTATGAGGCATTGTATGACAGAAAGGTGGTCATTCACCCTTACATTGAGATGAAAACGGCCTAAAATGTTATAAGGCCATAGTAAATGTGAGATACTGTTAGTGATTGAGATGAATTTGACACAAGAGTAAGTGACTTATGAAAGATGAATGGGTTAGGTGAGGTAGTCCAACATCAGACAGATGGAATATAGTGAGATGAACAAATGAGTTGAATGTATTAACATTAGAGAGAAGTGAATTGTCATAGGAGAAATGGCTTGTTTTTCTGAGCACTACCTTGGCAAGGTGTGCTCAGATTTGGAGAAAGGATAAGCTAAGCTATTATGGACTGGTTTGTATGAAAATTATTATGAGTTAGTGTTACTGGTGGAAAATGTAGGAAAATCCCGGTGTGTGCATCACATGCACACGGTGTGAAAAACAAAAATTTTTGTTCCGGGATCATCCCGAAAGCCAGGATCCATGTGTCTATATATCGATGTTAAACCATAACGACCAAAGGAGACCGTCTCTAACGGTATCCACGCAAAGGTCGGAGAACCTAACCGGGGCAAACTCTTTTGACCCGGGAATAGCTAGACTAAAGAAAAGAGTGCTAGCTCTTACCTTAGCCTTGGAGAGCAACATGATAGACGATGAAGAAGCCCTAGGAGAGAAGAGACCATCGTGAATTCAAGAGAAGAACATGAAAAATCCCATTTTTCATCAACTTCTCTCTCTTCACCTTAGCTCACCGTCGACTTCCTTGGCTTCATCAGCCTTGTGAATGTCTTTCTTTAACAATTAAAGAAGACCTAATGCATGGAGGAGGGAGGGCCACGTTGTTGGCTTAAAAAATGAATTAAAAATTCAATTAATGATAACTTTTGACTTTGTCAACTTTGAGAATCGTAAGTCGAGTTCCATAAGTCGACTTACACTAACACGTTTCAGCCCCAACCTTAATCCATGAATAGAGAATCAAGGTAACTATTCTGAAGTTCCTTCAGCAATACTCAGCACAGCCTTGTTTCGGTTCCTACCTCAAGGCGTAAAAAAATAGGTAAAGGAGTTTGAATGAAGTGTATTACTCAGTGTGTTTGTGTGCTACAGAATGAATATAAGAAAAGAGATTTTTATTTATGATTCATAGGGATATTATAATGAAGAGGAGAAAAAATTTTATTCGATCCCTGCCTTCTAGCTTACATTTTATAGTAACCGAAGTATACTATTACACAAGACACGTCGTAGAAGAAGACAACTAGGTTTTTCTTACATGAGTCCTACTGAACAGTAACTTATATAATTGATACATACACGTAGTAGATATTATGAAAGTGACTATATCCTTATCATATCTAATGTCGCTATTCGGAATCTTTCTTTTGAGCTGGTTGTTTATGGGTCGTCATTTTTGGAGTGCAAGCTGGACATGTATTCTTTGGGTGCCGGCGAAATTGACATAGCTTGTTTTGTGCCTGGCAACTTGATTTGATTGCTCCTGTCTCCAGTAACTTCATTTTTGTTAATAAAAAATTGTAGGCTGCTACTGGTGTTATTTGGCAGGAGCTATCATGACTGATGAATATATCGTTTGGCCTCCATATGTGCGAAATCCTTTTTTGAAACATGCTTCTAGTCCTTGAAGGACTATCCGAATTCCGATAACTCTTTGATAATGGATATCTTTTTCTTCAAATTTCACATAATTTTTAACCTTTTCTTGATTTATAGATTTCGAAAATGTATCTATTTTTCCAAGCTCTATTAGATGGTAAGATGGGTAACTTCCATCTTTATCGAAATCGGGTCCTGTTTATAGAAATTTTAATACAAGGATATCTTTGGAAGTTATTGTGGGATTGTTGAGATAACAATCTCGTACTCCATCTTTTACCCATTGTGGTAGATAACTTATCTCTGAGAAATTTGGTAGTGATAAATATATCGAGTTTAAAGCTCCAAAATCATACCAATATCTGACCTCTTGTGGGTCAGAATCTTGAAGGTAATTTATTCGAGGATATATTCCTGAGAAATCAACATATCTTGTTTCGTTGTTTGATAAAGAGAATAACTCTTTCATCATCTTCTGTTGTTGTTCTACTTCAGGAGGAATCATGGAAATTTCTTTAAACATCTGTGAGGATGGAGTAGTAGAATCTTGATGTGGTCGTAAATCAATGTTCATTTTCTCAAGAGAAATTTGGTTGAGAGTATCCACTTTTGGATGGGTAGGAATATCTAGTTTATGGGTAGATTTAACTATATATTCTACTATTTTAAGGCTCGAATTTTTGTAATTATCTATATTCATTTGAATGAGAGTACTTCCTCTTTTTATCAAGCTAGAAACTTCTTTTGTCAGTCCTGGGAGATTAGCAATATCGAGAAAGTCTGAGATAGTATCTTTTATTGATTTTATCTCTGTATCCATTTGCCGAATTTCTTCAAGTATCTTGCATTGATGGTCTTCCATCTCTTGTAAGGAAATCTGCTAGAACATTTTTGTCAGACTTAATAACTTCAATATCAAAAATATAATCAGAAAGTAATATCTGCCATCTAATCAACTGTTTATATTCAGGTCTACTAGGCAAATTATTATTGATGAAGGCTTTTACCTGTGTATTATCTGTTCTGAGTAAAAATCTTTTTGGAAGTAAAAAGTAATAAAAATTTTTACAACTTTTTACTACGACTAGTAATTCTTTTCATTTATATGGTGTCTACTTTCAGTCTCAGTAAATGTTCCTGAACAATATCTACATAAGCTTTCTCCTATTTTTTCATTACTATTGTTATAATTTATTTTCTTTAATATTCCACTCCAATAATTTTCTGAAGCATCAGTTTCTAGTATTAAATTATCATCTTTATTTGGTA
>JAOTAZ010000001.1:13782486-13797766 GCA_025629785.1 Erythroxylum oxycarpum | reverse complement strand
TTTAGCTAGTAACTAATTTAATTAATTAAATTAAGAAAAATTTTTGAAAAAAATTTAAATTTAAAACTTCTTTTAAATTATGTTTAATCATGGACTATTACATAATTAGATTACTCATAATCCAAGAGTCTAACAAATCTAAGTCTAGAATATGTTATTCTAATACCTAAACAACTCTTATCTTGATCCTATAATGCAATATCCTAATAGCAAATCACCTTTATTATAGCTTTGGATTTCACTAACCTAATTGCCAAATATTACTTATTTCACCCTTAGAATAAGCCTAAACTTAAGTCCAAATTACCATCTTCTTCTCTTTTCAGAAACCTCATAACCAAAACTTGAAAAAGCTTATGTGCCTAAAATGTTTAAGTTGCTGCCAACCATCACTTATAGTTGTTGCCATTTATGGAAGCACCTCACCATTGAAGCTAGTCCATTAAACACTCAAAATCTCCAGTAGTAGCCATTGACTTTTACCATCTCTAAGGTTATTTTCAGAGCTTTATGGCTCATCCACCATTGCCACACACGACGTCAGTTGCTTCTCCACACTGTGGAGTGCGACATGCTACCACTTGTTAGGTTTCTCTAGTCGCAAGCTACTCCTTATGTTGGGAGACAATAACACAACTCTCTAAAAGATCAACCAAATATTAACAACAAAAGTACTCTTCAAATTCAACTAGCAAATTAGTATGAGAATAATAAAACAATGAAACAAACACCAAGATTTATATGAAAAGCCCTCCAGTGTAGAGAGAAAATTCACGGGCCAAACTGATAAGTAAATCCACTAAACTCAAATAATGATTTATAAAGTTTGTCTCTCACCCTATAACAAGTTGTCTCACAAAGTTTCAAGGTTGAAATCAAAGTTGATGTAATAATCAACTAACTCTCAAACAAATCCCAAAAACAATAAAAAAGGATGAGAATCCTATACTACTAGCCCTCTCTTTGTTTTTCCTCACTTTTGGATGTTATGACAATACTCTCATGCAAAAAATACATATATTTCTCTTTTATATCTGGAAATAGGTTTTTCTCCACTGTACACAGGCACAAATATGGTCATGTAAGTGATCGTGTTTCCTTAGTACTGCCTTACTCGCAGGTGTACACGATCATAAAGAGATATACAATCATCATACATGATTGTGTATGATATGAACACGGGCGTATATAAAACTGTGTATGTCTTCACTTTTCATGTCCTTCTTCACACAATTTTAGAGAATTACATGATTGATCCACATGGGCGTGTAAGTGGAGAACATGGACGTGTGAACTTTATAGTTGATATATACAGTTGTGTAAGTTAAGGACACAAGCATGTAGTATCTTACACGATTGTGTCTCTGCCAAGAAGAGTTTCATCCATCTTGTCTTCACTTGTTCGTCATCCCCATGAACCATAAAGCCATGTACTATCACAAAAAGTCTCAAAATAGGCTGAACACTCAATAATCTCACCCTCCATTCCAATTATAGGAAGACAATTTAATTTTCAAACATCTACTTGAGAGACATCCCAACAAACTTAGAGAGTTGTGTTATTGTCTCCTAATAAGTTGTATCACAAAGTTTTAGTATTGAAACCAAAGTTGATGTAACAATCAACAAAATTTCAAACCAATCCAAAAAATAATAAAAAAGGATGAGAATCCTACATTATTTTCCCTCTCTTTGTTTTTACTCACTTTTGAATGTTATGGATGCACTCTCATATAAAACCTACATATTTTTCTTTCATATCACGAAATAAGTTTTCTTTATAGTACATAATCATATACATGTCCCTATAAGTTACAGTGTCTCTTTAGAACCATCTTACTAACAGATGTACACAGTTATAGAGAGATACACAGTTGTCACACACAACTATGTATGTTGTAAACATGGGTGTGTACATGACTATGTATGTCTTCACTCTTTATGTCCTTCTTCACACACTTACATAGAATTACATGGTTAATCCACACAACCGTAAAAGTGGAGAACATGGGCATGTGTCACTTTGAGTGGGCCTATGTGTTTACACAGTTGATAAATATGACTATGTAGAACACGACCCTGTCTTTACTCAAAAGAGCATCATTTTTCTTGTCTTCATTTGATTGTCATCCCACAAACTATAAAGGTGTCCATGATCATCAAAAGATTCAAAATAGGGTTGGACATTTAATACCTCTTGTCATCCCCAAGACTTATAAAGACGTCTATGATCATCAAAAGTTTCAAAATAGGGTTGGACATTTAACACCTCGCCTAACGTTGTACACTACTTTATTGTCAGTCATCCTCTAACATAGCCTTAATAAAATGATTTCAACGACTCATATAACCCCAAAGGCAACCACAAACCAATAATCATACAACGTAAAATCATCATTGGTCATACAACATGAAGCTAAAGATCACTTATTCTCAACCGTAGAAGCACAAAACCAAGCCAATAGATACAACCTGCAACAATCACATGCGGTAGATTTCAATCCCCTCTTTTTGTTAATTAAAAAACCAACATCCATAATTAGCAAATAAGGATGTGGTTTGATTTTCTTTATTACTTATACTAAATCCATGTTTAATTATTCAAGTATGATATCTAGCAACACATTATAACCAACCCAAATATTTAGAAATGTTAAAGTAATTTTGACTAATTTTATTATGCATGATTTGATCGTATAATTCATTCTTTTCATTATATAAAGTTGATTAGATATAAAGCATGTAATCAATGGCTACTTTAATTGAAAATAATCATATTAGTTCTCGACCATTAATAATTGATTTTATTAATGACATTTATAAACTATTTTACAAATTGTCATTTCACTTTAGATAAAGAATTTCCGAATCAATACTAATCCAGAATAATGAATTATTCTTCCTAACTACTTTAGGATGATGAATCTTATGTTAATCACTTAACTATTTGCGCATGGTTCATGCTATATCCGATAATTATTGACTGAGTTACACTTGACTAGAATAGTTTCTAAGTAGTATCAAATTATAACAATCCCTATATGAGATACTTTGGTGATCTCAAGTCAAAAAATCAATTATACAATTATCACAATGAGAATTTTCATATATAAGTAATGTTCTAAATCGAATTTTCATATGCTATTATTTTAGTAAACTTATTCTCTGACAAGCAGTTACACATTTGCTTAAGTTTCTCCATACTTTAGTCTACGAGATCAACTACTTCTTTCATACGAAAAAACATAGCATGTGTTAGCCTTTTAAGTTCTATTAATGTCCATTCTTAATAAAACAGTGACTATGAATAATTTAGAAATAATACATAAATACAATATGAATATCATGATTATAATCTCATTATAATTTTATTTGCAATATATGTTTACTCTATGAATTTAATCATTACATCTAAGTATCTATAAGGTAAAGATTGTCTTTGAGTAATTATATTACTAAACTTAACCAACTAATTGATTGTGGAACATAAACTAACATATATTTGGTATCAATTTATACTTTAACATTATTAAAACAGTACTCATTGCAGCTTAAATAGAGTATAAAAGTGATACTAAAAGTAACGACAAATATTTACTTAAACTTTTTATGAGATGTTAAAGTACAAATCACATATTTGAGCAATATCTAAAAAAATTATTTAAAATCGCGTCAGAATCTGATAGGTCTAAATTACTTAGTTATGACCCCACATAAGCTAAGTTGATAACCAGATTACTATGGAGGGACAAAAACTTAACTTTATTAGAATTTATGATGTTATTATTACTATTTTAAAAATATAAAATTACAATGTGATATCAAAATTTACTTATATATTTTTTAAAAAAGGTTAATGTGTGATGTATGCCTTTGATAATTTTTGTTTTGGATTAGCAATGTGTGATATGTGAATCAAAATAAGTGGTGCCCAAAAGTATATAAGATTTAAGTATATTGTTACTGTTTTATTATTATAAATTTTGTACAAATTAATATGAAATATGATTTGCTTACATGATATTTCATGTTAGCAACATTGACTATATAATTAACAGTAAATTAAAATTTTAATAAATTAAAAATTTTAAATATTAATTAAATATAATTTATAGTTACAATTAGTGATATAAAATCAAATAAAATTCTAAGTTTAAAATGTAGTATACTCTATCATAAAAATTGGATACCTTGATATGTAATAGAAAATATCTATAATTTATCTCTTTTAAATAAGGTTTGTAGTTAACGCTTAATGTTTAAAACCCGAAAGATTAACTTGTGTATATATATCTCTAATAGTTTTTTTTTTAAAAATCTTTGCTATCCCAAAAGTTTGTACATAATTCCACCAAATTTGGATAATTGATATGCTTCCTAAAACTTCTTTTTATATAAAAATAATTACAATAGCTTTATTCATTTGGTTATGGGAATATCTGTCGTTTTAAATGAGCTTACATGCGGTGATCTTGCGCTAATCTTCATTTAGTGTATAAAATTCGATAAATGATTAGTTGGCTTACGAGTTAGAACACTACACTACAAACTACCAAATGCCAAAGTCTAGAAGTCAAAAGAGAAGAGAAAATAACATTGCCATTGCCGTTGCCTCAACAGTTGGCAACTAAAAATAAGGATTGAAGAAACTTAATCTCAATCTTACCCTACATTTGTCGGAAATAATTATACCCAATCATTTTATTAAATGTAATCAATCACTGATGACATAAAGCCTTAATCCTAATAATACCATACGAGTAACGTGGAGATTAAAAGAAAATAAACAGCCCACCTGCAGGACGCGTGGCTGCCTCCGTGCAGGAGTATTATCTGTCATTGTTATGACACTACTGATTTGTTAGCTGTATTTAAGATTTTGAGACCGTTCGAATGGAAGAGAACAGCAACAGCACCATATTTCTCATTTGCCTCTGCTCCGTGGGTGTTTGACCTGTACGGTCTCTG
This sequence comes from Erythroxylum oxycarpum, assembly GCA_025629785.1. Lineage (NCBI taxonomy): Eukaryota > Viridiplantae > Streptophyta > Magnoliopsida > Malpighiales > Erythroxylaceae > Erythroxylum > Erythroxylum oxycarpum. The sequence continues at coordinate 13,792,798 of JAOTAZ010000001.1, read as the reverse complement.
CAACCGTCGAGTGAGTAATCCATCTCTCTCTCTCCGTTCCCAATCCAGAACTGAATAATTGCCCTCATAGTTTTGTATAATTTGTCAACTACTTTTCATTATCTCCTTATGTGCTTGGTTTTGTTTTGGAGATCTGTTTGGTTTGCGAGAAAAGTCGGGGGATTGGAATTTCTTCGTTCTTTTTAATGTCCTTGGATTGTGTTAAATGAGGCTGAAATTAAAGCATCCGCTTTATCATGGTTTTGCTCGGCTTGAGGTCTGATTTTCATTTTTGAGACGGTGTTCTTTTTAATATAAAATTTCTTTGGTTCGTGGATTGCTTGTCTCCGATTCAGAATTTGTCAATTCTTTTAGTTTGTTGTTTGATCTGTGATTAAAGCTTGGATTGTTAATAGAACATTGCGAAATCACCTGGAGATTCGGTATGAACAAAACTGATACTTGGATCGTTGGATGTAAGGAAATGGTTTGTTTGATGCATGTACTAATATCTGATCTCAAGAGATTAAAGGATAGAAACAGAATCAGAAACTCTTCCTCAACAATAAGAATCAAGTAAAGTACATGAATACATGCACATATTCATGTAATCTACGTTCAAGCATAGCTATGCCAAATTGTGGAGATTGTGATTTGTTTCAGATAGAAATGGGGGTATATCTCAGCTCCCCTAAAACAGAGAAGGCATCAGAAGATGGTGAGAGTGTTAGACTTCGATATGGGGTCTCCTCCATGCAAGGTTGGCGTTCAACAATGGAAGATGCGGTGAGTTTTTTTTATTTCTTTCTTTACCTTACTATATTTAAATGTACTAGCCATGAATATTTAATATCGAGCTGTCAGTGAAGTTTCAAGATGACATTACTTAATGAGGCATGAAAACCATCTGTTGTATACATTTTGATGTTTAATCATGTGGTATTTGTTTGAATTTATCAATTTGGATAATGTATTTGAGCTTCATGTGGTTAATGTCATGGTTGTTCAACAGGTCAAGAATGGTGCTGTGCAAGCACTAAATTGCTCAAAGACACAATATCTCTAAGAATTTTTATGTGGTTAAGTCCTTTAAAATATGTCATAGGATATGTTTGTTGGTTTGCTATAGGTTTATTTTTATTGAAGTTGAACAAACTAGATTTGTACAATTGAAGGTGACTACGTGGTAGTGTTGTTACTGGTTACTCTCTCAACAGACTTAAATGTTTCAAGGAATTGATTGCAACATTGTATCCTTTACAGCTTTAGAAGAAATTACTGAAAACATCATACAGCCTGTTTTTCTTGCCATGCCGCAAGCTTTTAAGGCAATTTAAGGAACATTGATTTGAGTCTCTCAGACTACGCTTGTTAGGGTGTGAACTCTAGTGTTTTAGTGTTTTCTCCTTGAAATTGAATTACCACCGAAAACCCATTTTGTTATCCACATTTACTGCTAACTAGTTGCCTCTTATTAAGTCTTCATTATGTTCAATGAAAGATATAAAAGATGCAGAGAATCAAGGAAAGTGAAAGAATTGAAATAGAGTCCAGAAAGGAAGCCATTGTGTTGGAAGAACAAATACGGATATTACATTGTATTTCTTAAAATATTGTAATGTTGAGGCATCATCTTGAAGCTTGTATTCCAAGAAACACATAAAAACATGAATGCTATTTTTCACTGCAGCTTATTCATTTTACAAAGTTCATTTGATGAAAAATCAATTATAGCTCACCTAAAACAGGCTGTTTTCTTGGCTGAAGAAGTTTGAATAATTTTGTCTATGTGATTATGGTCTACATGTGCCACTGCAGTTACAACTAGTTATGAATTGGATATTGTCATTGTGATATGACTTTACATACCATGTTAGGAAAGTAATGAAAGTAAGACGAGAGACTTGATATATCATTAAGTAGTGTAATGCATTAATTGTAGTCATAAAAGTTGTGATCAGTGGACTTACAATAAGATTAACATAACTATGACATGTTACTTATTGCATGCAAAACTTATATGAGGTGTTTAACAGCATGCAGCTTATCCAGATTTGGACAGTTCTACATCTTTCTTTGCTGTCTACGATGGCCATGGAGGTCAGCTCTATTGTACTGCTTGTTATGAGTCCTAATATAATAGTCTTATTTATTTTGTATAACTTTTCACATTATGAATAAAAACGATTGCCCTCTGTTTGTGAAACTTTAATATCAACCTTGTACTTTTTCCTATTACATTATCCTTTGTACTTTTTTCCTTGCCACAATTTTAAATAGCATTTACTGGTTTGCATATCCTTGTCCTACTTCTCTAACAGGTTCATCTGTGCAAAAGATCAATTAGTAGGGATCAATTAGTAGGAAGAATTATGTTTGGGCAATTCTTAGTGGTAAGGGTTTGGGAGCAAGGTTTGAAGCTTTTGGCTTTGTACGATTCAACTTGTGTGGCCATACTTATTAGGGATGGGTTTGATTTTGAACAAGAAATGTCAAGTGGAGCTTAAGACGACCATTGATGGGCATGCTTAAATGTGAATATGACTTGTAGAAGAATGGTAATGGGGAAATGACCTACATATCCATGATAAAGATTGTCAAATGGAACCATAGTTCCTAGTAATTTTGTGAAGTTTGTAACATTGAGTTGAGAGCCAGTATATTTTTGTTGTATTTGAAATTAATAGTGAGCAACCGAATTCCTTAAAGTTCATTGTGTTCCAGGGCAAGTGGTGGCTAGATTCTGTGCCAAGTTTCTTCACCAACAAGTGCTCAAACATGAAGCTTATTTGGCTAGAGATATAGGCACTTCATTGCAGAAAACTTTCCTCAGGTAAATTCACTAATATGTCCATTTAATGTGTCTAGATTTAACAATAGTTCTGAGAATTTCATGACATGAAACCTTACCAAGACTGCTACAGTGCTTTCTTTCATTATATGCTTATGATAGCCCAGGCCAACTTGGCAGTGGCGGTATCATATTGATCTGATGTGTATGCCATTACTCTGAATAGTTTAAACTAAAAAGTATTTATCAACTGTCAGGTACACTTCTCCATCTTGGAGATTGGTATTGGAATGTTTATCTTGTTCACTAGGCTCTATTGTTGTCTACTATCATACTTGTGTCTCAAATGTTTCTGAAACCTATATGATGTAATGCAGTTTTGGCTATGTTTGTGGTCAGATAAATTGTTCCACATAGAATAAATTACTACGTTTATTAGTGTTTTGATGGGCCTAGCAAACCAACAATCCAGTTCGTGTATCAAAGGAAGAAGGCAAGAGGTTTTCCTAGAGCTGGGTCCAACAAAGAGTAGAAGAATCTGAGTTTGTCATGAATAAAGGAAATGAGGCTGGAGTGGAAGTTGGTTACGCAGAAACATGTGGCTGGACGTGTGGATTATTTGCTATATTCTGTTATGGGGTACATCAGCTAGCAGGGCATTTCGTTATATGTTTGTTATACAAATTATATGTTTGTTATACAAATTAGCTTATATATAGACAGAGAGAGAAGGATAGAGTATGAGGAATCTTGTAGTTGAATGATGACATTACTGAGAAAGGCAGAGCTCTGAAATCTGCCGGTGTCAGTTCTCATAAGCCATCAATACAATCCTTCGATTCCTCTCTTCATTTCTGCTATCACACTCGTTTACACTTTTACTACTGTTACATTACATTGCACCTATCATGTTTCCTGCAGAATGGATGAGATGATGTGTGGACAAAGAGGATGGAGGGAATTAGCTATTTTGGGTGATAAGATAGATAAAGTTTCTGGCATGATTGAAGGGTTAATATTGCCTCCCAGAAATAGTGAAGACAATGGACATTTTGCTGAATGGTCATCTGAGGAGGTATTGCAGGAAACTGACAGAGATTTTATTTTTAGCTCATCTGATTTGTTAGTGCAGGGGAAAATGGTAACCGTGCTTTCCTAATCCAGGGATCTCATTCTGAATTTCATGGACCAACTTGTGGAAGCACAGCATGTGTAGCAATGATTCGAGACAAGCAACTTATCGTTGCAAATGCTGGTGATTCTCGTTGTGTTATTTCCAGGAAGGGACAGGTAATTGTATTTCATCTATATTGGATTAGGTTTTAGCTGTAATGCTTTCTAAACAGTTCTTTCCCCTCAAGAAATGTCAATATAGTAATTGCATTATTTGAATTTTCTTTTCTCACAAATTTTGCTTTCAGAACAAGATGATGTCCATTCGACCACCTCTCTCTCCTTGTATTGAACACTTATTTGGTCTTTGCTTACACAAGCAGTCATTCTTGGTCAGATGTTACTGAGACCAGATGTGAGAAAAATGAAAATAATTGTAGGCATGACAGAAATCCATTCTAAAAGTGGCTTCTACCATAGTTGAGCAAAGTTAAGAGCACTTGTCATTACATTTATCGAGGACAATAGTTAAGCTGATTAAATTAATTTCCCGTTTAGTCTATCGTGTTCACTTTTGCTGTATCTCTATCTCCCTCTTGTCACCACTTGTTAAAAGGCTGATCAATGTTCAAGTCACATCCTTATTGTAAACTTTATCGAAGTACATCAATCCATCTCCATAATTGCATAAAACTAGCTGAAACAATTTGATCATGTTATACCTGTCCTCACTGTTAACTGAATAATGTCAAAGCCTAAAAGACCTACTTTGTTCTTTCCCTTCTCTTCCAATTAATTGCAAGTGAGGGCACTCTCTGCTGAAGAAGAAAAGCATGTCTGCTGAAATCCTTTAGAGTACTTAAGTTGCCCAAAGAACTGAGAAGTTGGAGTATAAATCATTTTGATATCTTGTTTTTGTACCTGTAAATATACTGATAATTTGTTCACATGTGACCTTAGATGGTTACTGTCAAAACAGTGTCCCTTTGCAGATTTCACTGCATTATCTCATGTCAATAGTTCTGCGCAGGCATATAATTTATCCAAGGATCATAAGCCTGAACTTGAGGTTGAGAGAGAGAGGATTCTGAAGGCTGGTGGTTTTATCCAAGTGGGGCGAGTGAATGGAAGTTTAAACTTGGCAAGGGCAATTGGTATGTGACAATGGTCATAGTTTAATAAGAAAGCTTCTCTACTCTGCTTCAATTATTCTCACCTTGTTAATGCTAATATTTAAAGGTGACATGGAGTTCAAGCAGAACAAAACGCTTCCTGCTGAAAAGCAAATTGTTACTGCTAATCCAGATGTAACCACTGTATGCACCATTAATACTGCCACTTCATTTTTTATGTTTAATGTTCTTATTCATTTCGTTTTTTACTTTTTTCATCATCTTTGAGCTTGTGGATTCAATTTAGTGGGTCTTAGTTGTTGATCTAATTATAAGAATGCATAAATATACTATCATTTGAAGTATCTTTCACATCTCAATTTGGAAAAGGAGGGCTTTTAGTTTCAATCCCTTGTGTCCCTAATTGTGGATTATTTGTCTGTGTCGCGTGTGTTTCTGACACAACTTTTTTCTTGTTTACCATTTGTACTGATTGAACAGGTTGAACTCTGTGACGATGATGAGTTTCTTGTCGTTGCTTGTGATGGGATTTGGTAAGTGCTGTCATGCGTTATGTCATAGTTTTTCTTATTCTTTCGGTAGCTTTTCAATGGACTACAATAGAAGTTTTTTTTTTTGGGCAAAATTGGGAATCCTTAGAGCGACTCCAAACCTAAAGCTGTCAACTCATAAAACAGTTGCACCAAGTGACACGTGTCACTTAAGAGGGCTTAATGGGTTTGTATAGGTTGACTCGAATGCAGGTTTATTAGTCCTTGCCTGTTAGGTTCCAAGTAAATCATACCTGTAAGGTTCAAGTAAATTCTTTTATTAACTAATTTGACAGTATATTAATTCATTGGAACGCTCAGTTCAGACCAAACACTTCTAAGCCTTTGCTTGTACAATTACTACTGTTACAATATTGGTGATGCTGCTGCTGTTACTGTATAAACGACAGCAGGGCTTGTTTCTGTATGTTGCCTCTGCTCTTAGTTGCAACTTTTAGGACCTTTTGTTTCTTCCAAAGTCTGGACTTAGAAGCAACAGCTGTGTCCTAGACTAAATGTGCGTAAAATGTGGAGTTGAAATAATCCGACCACTTGTACATGCATGCATGAAGTGATGACTAGTTCTAAAACCAAACTAATGCAACATGGGGATGATGATATCACATGTCCATAGCTGTCACCATCCATCCATCTCTGTTTCTCTAGCACGGCGATAACCGAACTTCTTATCCAACTGACCAAACAGAAACTAAGTGCTCAAATTAAAAATATAAGCAACTTGTGAATGTGCTCCAGTTGGCTTGTTTGTATTTGTTATTTGCAAATTCTGACAAAGCAACTATACTACTAGGGATTGCATGTCAAGTCAACAACTGGTGGATTATGTGCGCGAGCAGTTGAACACTGTAAGTTCGGAACAGCCTTGTTAAAGCTTTATGCGTATGCAATTCACAAACAAATGTTTCGTTGTTCTATTCCATCCAGGAACATAAGCTTTCAGCAATTTGTGAGAAAGTATTTGACCGGTGTTTGGCACCCACAGCTGGTGGGGAAGGATGTGACAACATGACCATGATCTTAGTTCAGTTCAAGAAACCTGTCCATTTAAGTGGTTCTGAGCAACACCAGCGCAGTTCCCACAATTTGTCTGACGTTCACAACAGTGGGTTGGACAGAGGCCAGGGTTCGTTGGAGACCGATACAAGTAATGCTGGTTAATGTGACTTTAAAACTGATTCATGACCATTTTGCGCACGGAAGCTTTGAGGAGTCAAGAATCGTGAACCTAAATTTCCCTTCAGGAACAGGATTCCGGTGATTGTAAATGGTGTACTTTTTCCAGTAATTGAACTTTTCTATAGGGTTCTGTAAATATGTTTTTGTTTTAGGGTTATCTGAATCGTCCTGTCAAGTGTGAATAGGATCTCTTCTCTGTGACGCGGCATGTTGATTTCATAAACGAGGAACGGTGAATCACATGTTACAGTGGATTCATTAGAAGTTGACCGCTGCACACGGGAGTTGAACCCTATAAATCGCACGTCTCCCAACTTATAGAGGGTAACGACTATATTTGATCCTTGTTTTGACAGTGTACCTATAACAAAAAGAAAAAGGAAAACGAAGTATATATAACTTATATTAAATACTGAAAACAAAGTAAAAAGTCTTTACTGAACAACAAAAACTTCTCTGCTCCTAGTTTAACATTTTCACCAGAACGGATCAGTACTCACGTATGTTGCAGGTGTGCCTCTACAGTCGATAGCGTTGCTGCCTCCCTGCCTGGAATTGTTTTCTTTTTTATATAGAGCCTTTCCTTACCAATTTAACAAGAGCCATGATGTTAAGGTAAATTGCTTAACATTAAACATATCGTAGAACTCTTCGTATTTTTCAAACTGATATAAAACCTGTTTTTTATTTATTCATGGCAGGCCCTTCTTGATGTTCCAATTGTTCGTTACAGCAATGGATATGCCTACAAACCGGCGAGTGAAATGGGATCTTCTTGACCTTGCATATACATATACATGGAAAATCATCATTGTCTTTTTTTTTTTGGTGTAGGCTCACTTAAATTTCTGCTGTTGATTTTAATAAATGAATTTCGGACGTTGCTGGACTCTCTTGATGCTAGTCTTCGGTTCTCTTTTTTTAGTTTCCTTTCCTCGTCACTTCTGTTCTCTCTTTTCTGGTTTTCTTTCAATAATTTCTATTGATCACAACCTTCCTCTCCTCTTCCTCTTTCCTTATCTAGCTAGTTTGGTGCCACTCGTATCTTTGCCTAGCCTAGAGCTTCATACTTCTTGATTTGAGTCTTCAACCTTTCTAGTTTTCCTAGTTTGATTAAAGCTTGGCCTAAACCCCTCCTTACCCTTAATTTTCTTTTGAGATACATTATCCTTGGTTTTCTTTTTCAAGAATGCCTGCTCAGACTTTTATTCTAGACCCTGAGAACTTGCATGTTCTAAAAAGTGGAAGCATGTTTCTTACCTCTCCTTCGAATGCCTCTGGCACCTTTGAACCCCTTTATAACTCCTTAAGAGTGTTGATGCTAGTCCCTAAGAGTGCCCGGAAAACGTAGAAACAAGTCTTTGGAGACTATTATCCCTTCACTAAAATTACATTTCTGTTCTCCTAAACCTTAACAAAGGGAGGGAGATCTCTTGTAGTTCCTAAAATGGAGGTTCTCAATGAAGGTATTGCTCAATGGGAGTCTATCCTGGTGGGGTACTTATTGCAGAAAGGGCTATCATCCCCAACCTTTAGCTTTAGGGTAAACCGAAATTGGAGAAATTTGGTCTTGATAGAGGTTATTATGAATGATGAAGACTTGTTGTTCTTCAAATTTATCTCCCAATCTCTAGTTAAAAGAGTGCTAGAAGTTGACCTTTGGCACCTAAACTTTAAACCTATCTTCCTTCAAGCTTGGAGGCCTACTATCAACTTGCATAATATCAAATAAAACAAATCCAGTTATAGCTTAACATACATCATATCCCTCTTGAAACTATTGGACTAAAAAGGAATTAGCCACTTAGCTAGTTATATTGGGAAGCCCCTCTGCCTAGATGAAGTAATAACCCTTGTAAAGAGGTTAAATTTTGCTAGGGGTGTATTTTGGTTGAGCAGGACCAAAAGCTTCTTAACAAGATTCTTTTAATGAGGCTTGATGAGAATAGTGAGCTCTTTGAGGATAAAGTATTCGTAACTTACATTTGGAAACTTGGTCCAACCTTCAAAAACAAGTTTGGAAGCCAACAAGTAGGAGATTCTTAAATGGAGAGTACTTTAAACTATCTCAACAAAAACAACAGTAAGGTTCTTAGAGGGAGGTGCTATTGGAGAATGTAGATACTATGGTTCCTCAAGAGAATCCTTAGACTACTGATACAAACCAGTCCCAAAAGCTTGCTAAGGGCCAACACAAGGAGTTGCAACAGAATAATATCCAATTAATTGTTAATTTGGTAGAGGTAAGGGAGACTATCGTAGAGAAGGAGAGTAATAAGGATAAGGATAACATGTATAAAGATCCTATAATTCTTACTCCAAGGGTAGCTAGCTCCTCAACGGCTACATGTGAAAAAGATGAAGAGTCGGGGAGGCTTCTGAAGGAAGAAGAAGGCTTCCTCCTTACCTATAAAATGATATAATTACCTAGAATATTAAAGGACTAAGTTGTCCTAAAACGCAAAATTGGTTTCAAATGTTGTCAAAGAGAACAACCCTTTTTTGATAGTTTTCTTGGAAATTAAATAAGAGAACATAATATAGGAAGGATAGCCTTTTTGAAGGAACATTAGAGTTTTATATTCAACTAGCAGTGCTACCATAATGTAAGGATACTCATGGATTTTGATACAGATAAAATGGAGGTATTCCAAACTTTAGTGGAGAGCCAACTGATTTATCTTCAGGTGAAAGTGAAAGTGGTAAGAGCAATCTTTAGTATTACTTTTGTTTAGGGCATTAACCTAACCTTTAAAGGACTACTCTTTGTGATAGGCTTAAACAGATAGGTGATCAAATGGATGAACCTTTGACTCCACCCTACACTCAATAGAAGCTGAAGGGAATATTGGTATGAGGAGCTTCTCAAATGATTTTAAACAATGCACTAGTTATATCCTAGTTACATACTTAAGGTTGTAAGAAGTTCTTCACACCTGGAGTAATAAACATAATTGAAAATGGTTATTGAGGAAGAAGCTGGATAGGGTTTTGGTGAGTAAGAGATGGTTGAAGGTTTCTCATATAATAAAGTTGCTTTAAGAATCCCTTAGTATTTCATCAGTCCTCTATACTAATCTAAGATATGTTATCCTTTAAAAAGAGACATTGTCCCTTCAAGTTTAATAATTTCCTCATTGAAGGGGAGGGCTTTCAAGAAGCTATGTCTAAAGGACTAGATTTATAAGTATAGGGGTACAAAGAGTTTGTGTGTATGAGAACATTAAAAAGGAACTCAAGCTCCTTAACACGCTTATATTTCCTAATACTTTATTGGTTATGAAGGAGGAGATAGCTAGATTAGAGACTATCTAAAATTCCTTTTGCAGTTCCTTTAGGCCCTGTATGGTTGGATATTAATTAATATAATATAATGGAACGGAACGAAATTGTTTATAATGGAATGGAATGTAATATAGTGAAAAGTTGCTTGGGAGGGATAAAATGGATCATAATGTAATGTAATAAAATGCTGCTTGAATTATGGATGGAGCGGAATGTAGTGTATAATAAATAACTATTATACCCCTTATATTAAAATGGTTGTTGCAGAAGGTTTATTATTTTAT